>CATIWR010271286.1:0-71289 GCA_949677035.1 Omphalea diandra
AATTCAATCATATATACATGTAATAGACTATAATCATATCATACAATTATCACATACACCCATTGAATCCAATTATGGCTTTTACTCACCTTTTGATGTTACCGAACTTTACGGTAGGTTTGGTTCTCTCTCTAGGGCTTCCTCAAAGTTTTGAGATCCTAGAATTTGATACATACATGGTTATAAGTATGTCAAAATGATTATAAATGCTTGGTATGCAGTTATGGTGTGATCCATGCAAATGGACCTAGTGTTTATGCATATATTCCTAATAGGGTAGCCTGAGCTCGCTACACTCTCACAGCAATAACTCTAGATATACTAATCCAAATGACTTGATTCTTTTTTTCTAACTAACTAGACACATAATGAGACAACATAGTCAAATTTCAGATCAATATCAGACACACACAAAATGTGATGAATTTTTTAAATGTTGCCCTATTGCAGTGTCCTCTCAGTCTGAGTAGGTCTTACTCTCTTAGGTGTATCTCAAATTTTACAAATCCAATTGCAATAATAATCTACCATCAGTTACAAAACATATAAAGGAACATTTTTCATGTTTTATGCATTGTCTATTTTAGTATAGAAGGTCACCAAAACAAAGGACCAATCTCAGGGTGAGCAAGTTTGTAACATGTTGACAACCAATCATGAAGAAGGAACAATATCTCAACAACCATGCTAGATTTGGCATCAAAATATTTCAAAGGAATGTATATCAAACATAAATATACAACTTTAAAGTTTGGACCATCATCAAATTCTGAATCTATGGCCATCAAATACTTGGAAAACAGATTCAAAAGAAAGGTGGGTTTCACCCAGGTACAAAGTTAGTCCCAATCAATGAGCCATAACTCTTTCCACACAGCAAATCAATCAAAACTAGTATATAGGTGTTTATAGAGGACATAACCCTACAAATTTCATGTTTTATAGTTTGTCAAAATAAGAACATAGAGCCATCAAAATATAAGAAAATACAAGACTAAGATCATCTTAGTTTAGATTTGACCGAGTTCTACTGACAGAGTCATATCTCCTCACATACACAAAATCAAGCAAAACTATTTCACATAAATTTATATGAGACATAAAGTTACAACTTTTATAGTTTGTACTTTTCCTAATTCCTCTTCTAGGAATATGAAATCGTGGGTGTAAAATTCTACTATAACAGCAAAATCAACAGAATCAGCTCTTGTTCTCTTGGTTTATAACTTCCATCCAAGAGTTCTACTTCTATTACTCCATAATTCTCACTAACCATGCATGATTAACATGTCATGAGAGGTTAATTTTAGTTGAGAAGAAGATAAATTAAGTTACCTACTGTCTCAGAATTAGAAAACCTTAGGCAGCTCACTTTTCTCCCTATCTTCTTCTTCTTCTTCTTCTCTCTCACTCTCTTTCTGCAATACCTCTCGACTTACCCCTCAATTCTGCCCTAATTAGCAGATATAAACTTATTATAATAATATAAAATCATGGTGCTTCATTTCCATTGGTTTGGAAGGTCACTTTTCCTCTTATAGTCCCTTTTCTTCACTATTTAAGCACCTTGATCCATCTCTTAATCCCTAAATGCTCCTTATATTTTTAATTAAGCTCTAAAACACCATTATTTATGATACTATAACATGCACACAATATAAAACAATTTTTCATGCAACTATACAAACACTAAATATATGTTCAAGTGTCCCAAATATAATGGTGCAAGTGTCATTGTCATGCTTTTACAAATCGCATGACTAAATGATCATTTATCCAATGCATATGTTCATATGGGATTTCATATCATTTATACATAGAATATATTCATGTGATAATGTGAATGAATGTAGATAGGGATGTTACACTTATTCCATTGCTACCCCTTTTCTCCTTATTTTCCCGATGGCACCACTAACCATATATACATTTGGGAGAGGATTCATTATTAAAGGAACCTAATTTGAGTGTTTAATATTATATTCTAAAGAGTTTTTAACATTTTTTTTAGTGTTTTGATCATCCTCTCATCTTAGTTGCATACTAGTCTTTCCATGGCTAGAAGTGTAACCTCAATTGCTCTTGGCAATATTCAACGATGACTTGGGCAGATTGGTAGAGGATTATATCATCTTATGACCTTTATTTTGGTGTTTAAATGCTGTCCTAAGTGTTCTCTAGTCTTTATTTGCATGTTCATTATGTTATGCCTTCTTTATTAATGACATTGCATGTTATTATCATGTGGAATGTTTCATATTGTGCTTTGTGTGTTTAATGATGCATTTGGACATTAGATTAGGCCTCTTAATTGACCCCTAATATGGTTAATGGCATTGAGATTGATGGACTAATAGGCTAAGACCCGAAAGGGTAAGGTTGAGATAGTTTTGTTCCTGTTTAGTTCTTATCATTTTGAGTAGATTTAGGGGTTGTTTTCTTTCTCATTGACTTACATTTTATGGACTAGTTTGTGTTCATTTTTGTAAGTTAGAAAAGCTAATTAATGCATGCTTTTTATCTATTTAAGTTCATTGCGTGATAATCCCACTATTTGAATGTGGATCCCCTATCGTCGCTTTGTATATATTAGTTATTGCATTCTTGGTTGTTATGGTTGACAACTTGTTTAAATGGATGTGCGTAGGTGGATAAATATAAAATTTATAAATAGAAGGAAAGTATAACAATGAACCATTGAATGCTCGAAGGTTAGATCCCTATATCTAAGTGACTTGGGGGTGCCTAACATCTTTTCCAAGTCGTACCAAACTCTTGAACTCAATGTCTGATGAGGTGAAGATGGATTGGGCCTTCTAATTGACTTAGATAGGCTTAAAATTTGTCCTTGCTCGGATTCTTGTCCCGACCAAAGTTGGGTGGCGACTCTACATTTCACCTAGGGATTGTACCAATGTACTATCGTATCTTGGTCCCCCGTTGACCACTACTTTGGAAAAGGGGATTTTATCTTACATAAGGAGCCAAAGATCCCCCGTTGGTCCAAATCACATATGCCATGACAAAGGGCTATTTCCAAACTATGACCAATATCCTCTAGATCATCTAATGATCAAGAAAAGGTAGGAGTCACAAGCAAGATTCCATTCGTTCTAGCGCAGTCACGAAATACTGAGGCACTCATAGTGGTGACTCCACTAGGGACTAATAAAGTTGACTTTACAAATCTTTAGTTTATATTTATATCTTACCTTTATTGATTAAGTTCTCTTTGCATTCATGTAGTTTTCATACTTTACCACATATAGGTGCCCTTTAGTTGACTGATAGGTTCTCCGAGCTTGAGACTTAAGCTCTATTCTTGTTTAGGAGATGGTGAGGATTCATCACTAGTAAGCCAAGTCCCTTCAAGTTTGTCAAATGGAGGGGTATATGACAACCATCCCCCAAGCTTACAAGAGCCATCTACTACAATAACCCTTGAACCTCTAAGCAACCTATAAGAACCTTAGAACCATGGAATATGAGCCTAAATGTTTGCATTTTAACCACTGGTTTGAGATTCAAAGTTATTAAGAGCACATTTCTATATTACTTTAAAAAAGTGCCCTATCTAAAATGAAGGATTTTGACCCATAAATTATGGCTAATTGATCAAGATAAATTGTCCAACACCTAGTACATAAAAATTAGTATTTTTGAAATATTGTGAGTCTCATAACTAAACCATATGTGTAATTTTCAAGCTCTTATCACCAGGCCATAATACATGTAACATCCCTCTCCACATTCATTGGCATTCTCACATAAACCTATTCATTGCATAAATGATTTGCAATCCCACATAAACAAAAGCATTGGATAAATAATCATTTAGATATGTAAATTGGATAAGCACGATGATGACACTTGCACCATTGCATTTGGGACACTTGAACATATATGTAATGTTTGTATAGTTGCATGAAAAATTGTCTTATGTTGTGTGTATGTTATAACATCATAAATAATGGTGTTTTAGAGCTTATTTAAAAGTATAAGGAGCATATGGTGATTAGGAGATGGATGAAGGTGATGAAAGAGTAAAGAGTCAGCTGCCTATGAAGGAATCCTAAGCTTTTATAGTTCTGGGAAACTAGTTAAGTTAATTTATCTTCTTCCCATATGAAATTAATCCTTCATGACATGTTAATCATGCATGGTTAGTAAGAATTATAGAGTATTTGAGGTAAAGCTCATGTACGAAAGTTGAAATTCAAGAGAAACAAGAGCTGATTGTGTTGGTTTTGTTATTAAAGTAGAATTTTGTACCCATGATTTCATAACCCTAGAAGAGAAATTATAAAAAGTGAAAAATATGAAAGTTATAGTTTTATGGCCCATCTAAATTTATGTAAAATATTTTTGCTTAATTTGGTGTGTGTGAGGAGATATGGTTCCTTCATTTGGACTGATTCACAACCAACTGAAATCACCTCAGTCTTTCTATTTTCTTATATTTTGATGACTTTATGTTTAGACTTAGACAAAGTGAAAAACATGAAATTTGTAGGGTTATATCCCATCTAAGTAACTGTAAAGCAGTTTTGCTTGATTTTTTGTGTGGAAAGAGATACAGTTCATTGATTGTGACTAACCCTGAACCTAATGAAACCTCATAAGTCTTATAATTCTATTTTCCAAGAATTTGAGGGCCATAAAATCTGAATTTGATGATGTAAAAAACATGAAAGTTGTATATTTATGTATGATATACATTATTGTGAAATATTTTTGCCAAATTTAAGATGGTTTTTGAGATATTTCACCTTCATTGTGACTGATTGTCAATAAGTTGAAAACCATCTCACCATGAGATTGGTCATTTATTTTGGTGACTTTATAGACTGAATTAGACAATGAGTAAAACATGAAAAATGTTCCTTTATGTGTTTGTAACTTTTGGTTGATCATTTTTGTAATTAGATTTGTCAAATTTTAGATATGCCCAAGAATGTAAGACCTACTCAGACTGAGATGACATTGAAACAAGGCAAAATTAAAAAATTTACCACATTTTCTATATGTCTTATATTGACCTGAAATTTGAATATGTTGTATCATTATGTGTCTCACTTATTATAAAAGAATAAACTCATTTGGATAAGTATATCTGGAGTTATTGCTGTGAGAGTATAGAAAGGTCAAGTTGCCATATAGGGAAAATATGGATAAACACTAGGTCAACTTGCATGGATCATGCCATAGTTGCATACCAGGCATTCATAATCATTTTGACATACTTATAACCATGTATGTATTAAATGTTAGGATCTCAACACTTTGAGGAAGCCCTAGAGAGAGAACCAAACCTACCATAAAGGTTGGTCAAATCAAATGTTGAGTAAAAACTATAATTAGATTCTAATGTTTATGTGTGATAATTTTATGATATTATTATGTTCTATTACATATATATGTGATTGAATTGTTACACTTGTGAATACAAGTAAAGTGAGAATTATATGCTCTTAATGATTACTTGGTATACCATTGTAAATGAACACTTACATATATAACTAAAAGGATGTTGTGACCAACTTATCAAAGATTTGCAAATCACTTGGAAAAGGGAACAATATGTACTATTGGCACATGTTATTGATCAAATGATTCACTTGTTATATGTTGGCTAACAAAATCAAATGTCACTTGAATCATATGAATTCTTGAAAGTATGTTGCCTTGTAAGGTCACGATAAAAATCAATCTATTGTATTTGCATTTGCATAGTCAATTATTATATTTGTAATGTATCTTGATGATATTTGATTGTTGGTTATGCCATAAGAATCTGATTATTGTTTTTATTCATTGAGTCGCGACTCACCAAATCACAATTATGTTTTTCAGATACTTAAGCATAGGGTTTGGATATATGTACATTAAACACATGTTGGATTGTGTATATATGATGAATAAACCTTTATGCATATGTATTTTTTGATATGAACGCCATGATTTGTAAATGAAAATGGTCATTGTAATACATACCCACTTTTTTTTACAAAATCTTTCTCTTAGAAAATGTGTACTTGAAGTATGACCATGCTCCATCACTTTTAAACTCACCATTAACTTTGGTCAGTCTAAGGGACCTCTAAATTTAGTACCACATGTTGGTATTTGGGAACCTCTATACCTTCATGTGTGGAAGGAATAAGGTTAGAAGGTGATGTGTTTACTCTTTCACTGTGTATCACTGGAATTCATACATGCATTCATTTATTTGTCATTATAGCTTTATCATATGTTGTTCTATTACTTTGAATTCTTAGACCTTATAAAGAAGGCAAGATATCATGTAAGTGTTAATAGAAAAGCCAATATGGGAGAGTTAAAACTCCAAGAACTTGAGGCAAAGATTAAAGACATGATAAAGACCGAGGTATAATTGATTATGCATCATTACATGGACAAGAATCGGAGAAGGATGGTCAAACAAATCTTGACAGATGGTTAGGTAATAGAAAAGCCAACTAATGAAGGAATGGAGTCACATATCTATAAAGCTAAAGGAGATGAGCCTGAAAGGAAGTTGGGAAGTACTAGGCCATTTGCTAACATGAACCAACCATTGTCTAAAATATTTGAGGAGCTAAAGAAGAATGGAATGCTCATGCCACTTGATCCTAGGCCTTTACAAAACCTATTGCCTAGGGGCTTTGTGCCCCTTTTATAGTTTTCATTAAACCATGGTCATGACACTAACACATGTAAGTGTCTTAAGCATGAAATCTAAGATCTCATTGATTATGGGGAACTATCAAATTTTGTATCCCAAGTTGATCAACCTATCACCAAGCCTAAAATAAGATATTTTCTAAATAAATTCTCAGTCAAAACCTTTCAAAGTCTAAAAGGGAAAGAATCACTATTGCTAGCCTATCAATGGGTAACCTTTCATGCAACCTAAGCAACCTCCACATTAGAAGCAATTACAAGCTCAATATGAGAAAAAGGAAACAACCAGCAAGAGCTCTCAGGGATTTTCTAAGATTAAGTTATCACTTTTTAAAACCTTTGAAAGATTCCAAAAGGAAAGGATTTGCATCCTCTAACCCCTAGGCCCACACCAACTCTCTTACCTAATAACTATAATACCAATGCCTTATGCACTTTCCACCAAGGTGTCAGTCATCACACAAATGAGTGCCAAAGGTTTTGTCATGAAATTTAAGGCCTTATTGATTCATGGGTGATACTTAATATCATAGCATCTGATGGCCACTCAAACCAAAAATCTAAGTAAGATTTTAAGGAGGAAGTATTACTGCCACCTATACATCATGCACTTAAACTTTTAAAGGATGAAAACATGATCATGACAATTTAGGAGGTACCAAAAGATTAGACTAATTTTAGGAAGCTAGTTAATGAATGAAAGGAAGAAGACCTTAGTACGAAAGGCCTAATCAATATATGAGATGGAATGAAGCCTAAAAAGTTCTTGCAACTTGGTCAACCTTTGTCTCAATCAAGGGAAAAGTTGAAGGAAGAAGGGTTCATATTACATGAGGAACCTAAGCCGCTTAAACATTCCTCACCTTTACGATGTAGCTCTTACTAAATTACAAGGCATTACATATGTTAGTTTTGGTGCTTAAAGAACACTATCTAGGATCATTTTAAGAGTAGAAAGTTGTTAGACTAAGAAAAGGAACCACAGTAACTTGGTATAAGGCATAGTTTAAAGTTTCATTTTGTTTTCTTAGCTTAACCAATTTTATCTTAGACATTTGCATAGTTTGGTTATTTTAATGAATGTTGACACTTTTAATTCCATATTTTTGCTTGTTTAATTTAAATGTGGTTATTAATATATTTGGTGGCCTAATGAAATGCTTGGTATGAGAGAGTGAATAAAAATTTAAAAGAAAGAAAGGAAACAAAAATATGAACATCACAAGGGGTGGGTATTTAAAAAAAAGCAAAAAATGATGCAAGAACAACTATCTCATAGCCTATGATATAGAGAATTGTCTCCCTTACATTTTATGTTGCCTCCTAGGAAAGAAGGAAGAACTCGAGATAGAGAAAAAATGAATGGATAAAAAAAAGAAGAATGAGAGAAGAAGATAAAGAGAAAAAGCAAGTAAAAGATTTGAGGAAGAAAGAAACAATATTGAAAAGCTATAATGAAGAAAAGAATATAGGGAACAAGGATGTAAGAAGAAAAGAGTGCAAGTAGAAAGGTGAGATCAATAAGCAAAATGAAGCATGGTGTGAAATGCTATGATAAGCCCTAAGTATTCCGTGGTACTAGAGGAGAATAAGTGAAAAGGAAAAAAGAAGATATATAAAGAGGAAGAATGTGAATGGTGGGGCAGATCTCAAAAGGATAACCCATGCAAGTGAGGAAGTTAGGGGAAGGTTCAATAATAATGTATATAAGAGGTAAGATGAAGTTGCCATAACGTAATGACTCATCCCTTAATTTTATGAACAAAATGACCAAACAATAGGAAAAGGAAAAAACATTCATGAAAGTGAAGTTAGAGGAATCATGAGTGCATTGTAGAATGATTAAAAAAAAAAAAAAAACTCAATAAAAGATTACCTGAGAAGTAACTGAATATACCTAAAAGAGGGAAAGACACCTTAAAAGAAAGGTAGAGAGGTAATAACTTGTTAAAACCCTTATAATGTACACAAAAAAAGAAGAAAAGAAAAAAAAATCTTGTAGGCAAAAAATCTTAAAAAGGCCTTCTAGGCAAAAGTTAGGGACAAAGATAAAAAAGAGAATTGAAAAATATTTGGTTAGAAAGCCTAAAAAGGCAAGCTAATAACAAACATTATATTTTTTCCATTGGATATGTTATAGTTACTTTTGCATTATAAATAAGAGCATAAAATTATGATATTAGCATACATGAGTCCTAAGAAAAGAAAAGAGAGAGAAGAAAGATTAAAAAAAAAAAGAAGTTCGTTAAGTCAAAAAACCTACAAGGGCAACTTGGGCAAAAAAGAAAAAAAAAGCTCATTAGGTTAAAAACTTGTAAGGGTAGCCTAGGCAAAAATTAAAGTAGCTTGGTAAGTTGAAATCCCAAAAGGGCAACTTAGCCAAAAGTCAAGGCATACAAATTAAAAAACAAAGAGGGGAAGTAGATGGCTACCATTAAGCTTTAGCACACATTTAGAAACCTAAAGATTTATGCTTGTATATGTATTAAAGAGTATTCCTTTGGGTCTAGTAGGTGCCAGACACTAAAGAGAGCTCAAGGTTGCATGGTTTTGAATTAAAGATGAGGGTGCTATCTTAGACAAGTTGCCAGTGATACTAAGGTTTTGTTATGTGTTTTGTTTGACTTTTAAGTCTTAAGGTTTTTGATGCCCTTACTTAGCCAAGTTCTATGATGCCCTTGAGTAGCTTTATTTTGTTTATGTAATCTAAAGATTCTGTATTGCACCATCATTCATGCATAGGGCATAATATGTTATGTGAAGATGTATACCCGATTTTGTTTTGGTGATTATTCCTTTTAGATAGTCTAGGGGTAAGAAAATATGCATAATGAAGGATCATTTTCGAAAGCATGAAGGGAGGACACAAATAAGGCTCTTGGTGCAATTCAACCTAAATCTCCCTAGATTAATGAAGTTGAATTCTTACTTATCGAGGTAAGTATATAAGAGAGTCTTCTAATAATAAAAAATAACATAGTTTGTTTCAATGATTTTTCAGGATGCTATCATGAAAAGCTAAGAAATCTTCAGTAAGGTCTCCAAAGGCGACAAATAAGAGCAATAATTATAGCAAGTGCTATCATCATCATCCAAAGGTAAGGGATAAGAAGGATATACCCATAGCAAGAGCAAAGCACAAACCATTAAAACATCCTAGACAAGCATAAACTATAATAACAAAGTAACTAGTCTTAGTAACACTCAGATATGTAACATCCCTATCATCATTTATTAGCATTCTCACATGAACATATTCATTACATAAATGATTTGTAATCAAACATGAACATATGCATTGGATAAATGATCATTTAGAAATGTGAATTGGATAAGCACGATGATGAAACTTGCATCATTGCATTTGGGACACTTGAACATAAATGTAATGTTTGTATAGTTGCATTGCAAATTACCTTATGTTGTGTGCATGTTATAACATCATAAATAATGGTGTTTTAGAGCTTATTTAAAAGTATAAGGAGAATATGGGGATTAGGAGAAGGATAGAGGTAATGGAGTGAAGAAGAGAGACTAAAAAAGGAAAACCAGTGGTAAGGAGACACCATGATTTTGTCCTATTAGGGTAGGTATACAAATTAAAATTTTCATCTTTTAGGATCAAATTGGAAAGGCAAAATGTGAGGGAGTACAAAAAAGGAAGAGAGCTAAGAAAGAAAGGAAGAAGAACTTTTAGGATCAAATTGGAAAGGCAAAATGTGAGGGAGTACAAAAAAGGAAGAGAGCTAAAAAAAAAAGGAAGAAGAACAAGAAGAAGAAGAAGAAGAAGAAAAGTGAGCTAGCTAGGAAGGAACCCTAATCTTTTATAGTTTTGGGAAAATGGGTAAGTTAATCTTTTCTAGTTTTGGGAAGAGGGGTAAGTTAATTTATCTTCTTACCATAAGAAATTACTCCCGCATGACATGTTAATCATGTATAATTAGTAAGAATTATGGAGTATTTATAGTAGAGCTCATGTATGAAAGTTGAAATTCAAGAGAAACAAGAGCTGATTGTGTTAGTTTTGTTAGAGTAGATTTTTGTACTCTTAATTTCATAACCCTAGAAGAGGAATTTGAGAAAGTGTAAACCATGAAATTTGTAGCTTTATGGCCCATATAAATGCATGTAAAATAGTTTATCTTAATTTGGTATGTGTAAAAACTATGGCTCCTTTATTAGGCGGGTTCATAACCAACTAAAATCTCCTTAGTCTTTCTATTTTCATATATTTTGATGACCTTATATACTGATTTAGGCAAAGTGAAAAATATAAGATTTATAGGGTTATATCTCCTCTTAAAACCTGTAAATTAGTTTTGCTTGATTTGTTGTGTGAAAAGAGATATGGCTCATTGATTGTGACTGTCCCTAAAGCCAATGAAACCTTATAAGTGTTTTAATTCCATTTTCCAAGAATTTGATGGCCATGGAATAGGAATTTGGTGATGTGACAAACTTCAAAGTTGTACACTTATGTCTGATATACATGGTTGTAAAATATATTTGCCAAATGTATCATGGTTGATGAGATATTTGCCCTTCATCCTGACTGATTATTAGCATGTTAGAAACTTGCTCACTTTGAGATTGGTCATTTGTTTTGGTGACTTTATAGATAGAATTAGACAATAAGGAAAACATAAAAAATGTTCATTTATGTGTTTTGTAACTTTTGGTCAATCGGTTTTGCAATTGGATTTCTACAATTTGAGATATACCCAAGAATGTAAGACCTACTTAGATTGAGATGACATTGAAATAGGAAAGAATTAAAAAATTCATAACATTTTATATATTTCTTATATTGATATGAAATTTGACTATGTTGTATCACTAGGTGTCAAGTTTGTTGATAAAAAAGAATAAAGTCATTTTGGATAAGTATAGTGAAAGTTATTATAGTTATACTATAGTAAGGTTAGACTATCATATAAGAAAAATATGTATAAACACTAGGTCCACTTGCATGGAACATGCCCATAGTTGCATTTTGACATACTTATAAACATGTATGTATCAAATTTTAGGATTTCAAAATTTTGAGGAAGCCCAAGAGAGAGGACCAAATCTACCATAAAGGTTGGTCGCATCAAAAGGTGAGTAAAGGCCATAATTGAATTCTAATGTGTATATGTGATGATTTTACAATATGATTATGTTCTTTACATGTATATGTGATTGAATTAAGACATTTACATGTGAATACAATTTAAATGAGAATTATATGCTCTTAATGATTACTTAATATACTATTGTGAATGAACACTTGCATATGAAACTAAAAGGATGTTATGATCGGCTTGTCAAACACTTACAAATCATTTGGAAAAGGGACCAATATGTCCTATTGGCATATTTTATTGATCAAATGATTCACTTGTTATATGTTGGCCAGCAAAATCAAATGTCACTTGAATCACATGAATTTCCATGAGCAGTGTTTGCCTTACAAGGTCACAATAAAAATCAATCTATTGCATTTGCACTTGCATAGTCAATTCTCATACTTGTAATGTATCATGTTCATATTTGATTTTTGGTTATGCCATAAGAATCCTACTATTGTTTTTATTCATTGAGTTGTGACTCACAAAATCACAATTATGTTTTTTAGATACTGAAGCATAGGGTTTGGATACTTTGGAGCATAGAGTTTTGTATATAGACACATGAAGCACATATCATCGACTAAATTCCAACTCTCTCTTTCCTTGTCAAGTACACGTATATAGAATAGAACTAGTTTAGCCAGTAACCTTGAATATTAGTTAATATATATGTACATTAAATACATGTTGGATTGTGTATGTATGGATTGTGTATGTATGGTGAATCAACCTTTATGCATATGTATTTTTGGACATGAATGCCATGATTGGTAAATGAAAATGGTTGTTATAATTTTTGGTATCAGAGTAGGGATGGGTTCCTTAGGGACATACATCTGAACATGACATTACTTTTACACTATTATGCATTATCATATGATAGAGCTTAATATATATATAGGGCATTAGCAGAGGATAGTCATGGTAATACCCATGACTCACCAATGAGAGGAGAGTTCATTAATTTGCATTCCATAGAAGTATCATGCCAACCATTAAGAGATAAACCTGTTGATAGAGTTAGATCTCCTACACATTTTCATGCACAACACATATCTCATGGGTAACCATAACATAGAACTAGTGAACCAATAGTGTAGGGTCCAAAAAATCAAAGAGAAAAAAGGTATGACAAATTAAGAAAATAGGGTGTAGTTAACCTTAGTGGCACGAGAGGTCCAACAGTGGTAAAGACATGACTAAAAATAACACAGAGTTTTGAACTTGATGAAATGCACACTAGAAGAAAGTTTGATTATGCAGTGTCGCTATTACAGGGGGATGCATATGATTAGTGGGAAACCATTCCAGGGAGTGATGTTCAGCCTCTAGTGTTTATATGGGATGATTTTCTTCATGAGTTCAACAAAAATTACATGCCAGAAGTGTACAAATATGACAAAAGAAGAGATTTTCTAAATCTAAAATAGGGGGAGATGACTATAGCTGAGTATAAGGAAAAATTTAATCAATTATCTCATTATGCATCCTTCATAGTTGCCATAGAAAAAAATGTCGAATGTTTAAAGAATGACTGAGATATGAGATCAGAAGTAAGATCATAACTACGAATCTTAAAACTTATGCCAAGCTAAAAGCTGTTGTAATTATGGTGGAAATAATAGAAAAAGAAAGGACAGAGCAATACGTAAAGAGGGGGCCTATTGAGTTTGTGGGAGATTTTAATAAAAGGAAAGGTAAATGTGGTGATTATATTCCACCACAATCCAGTGCTAGGGGTGGTTATTCTAGCTATAGAGGTAGGGGATTAAGAGTTTCATCGTATTCGGGTAGAGGTCAAGGCCAAGTTATGCAACAATGACCCTCATGAGTACATTATGGTAGGCATCATTGAGTGAGTGTAAAAAATTGACTGGTGGGTGCTACCTTTATGGGTCTTTCGATCATATGCTTATAGATTGTCCTAAAAGATCCAAAATGTTAGAGGGAGGCAGAGGCAAAGGCAAAACTACATCAAAGTCCACAGTTAAAGTTTCAAAAGCAAGTGGAGTTGAAGTATTATTTAGGAGGGGCAGAGGTAGAACAACCACAACTGGTTAAGGTATAATCATATCAGAAGGTCAGAGTTCTAGACCCTTGACATAAGCTAGCATATTTTCCATGACAATGTAAGAAGCAATTGCTGCTCTAAAAGTTATCACTGGTAAACTTTTTCCCTATGATTTAGAAGGTTGATGTTTTAATTGATCCTGGCTCCACACATTCATTCATTTCATTGAACATGGCATCATAATTATGTAGTAAGCATCAACCTTTAGGTTTTAATCTATGTGTTAGTACTTCTTTGAGAGATGTGATGATTATGGATAAGGTAAGTCGTGATTATGTGATTCTCATTGATGACATTGAGTTAAATGTTGATCTAGAACTGTTGCCACTCTATGAATTTGATGTGATACTGGGTATGAATTGGTTATCTAAATATCATGCAATAGTTAATTATTTTACTAAGGAAGTTACTTTGAAATCTCCAAATCAGACAAGGATTGTGTTTCAAAAGGAAATGCAAATTGTATCTACATGTCTAATTTCTACTATCAAGGCTTTTCGCATGATTAAAAGTGGTTGTGAGGCTTATTTGGCACATTTGGTAGACACAAGGTTCACAAATGAATTACTTAAGAATATTCTAGTGGTAAATGAGTTTTTAACTGACTTACCTAGTTTGTCACCTTATAAGGAGATAAAATTCACAATTGAGTTAGTCCCATAAATAACACCGATATCTATTCCACCTTAAAGGATCACTCTAATTGAGTTGCAAGAATTAAAGACCCAATTGCAAGAACAACTTGAAAAGGGATCCATTAGGCTTAGTGTGTCACTTTGGGGTGCTCCCGTATTATTTGTTAAAAAGAGAAATGGGATAATGAGGATGTGTCTTGATTATAAGTAGTTGAATTGGGCTACTATGAAGTACAAATATCCTTTACCAAAGATAGATGATCTGTTTGACTAGTTACAAGGAGCACAGGTGTTTTCTAAAATTAACTTGAAATTAGGATATTATCAACTCAAAATTTTAAAACTAGACGTACCAGAGACTACTTTATGAACTAGGTATGGGCATTATGAATTTTTGGTGATGCTATTTGGTTTGACTAATAGACCAGTTGCATTTATGGCACTTATGAACAAAGAGTTCCATTCTTACTTCGACAAATTTGTAATTGTGTTCATTAATGAAATACTGGTGTATTCAAGGAGCAAAGAGGATCATGAACAATGTTTAAGGATTGCATTGCAAATTTTGAGAGAAAAATAACTATTTGCTAAATTAAGCAAGTGTGAGTTATGGACCATGTAGTATTTTTAGGACATGTAATTTCTCAAATGGGTATAGAGGTGGATCCAAACAAAATTAAAGCAATAGTAAAATGGGAAACCTCAAAGAGTGTTATAGAAGTTTAAAGTTTCTTAGGACTAGTTGGGTATTTTTATCAATTTGTTGAGGGGTTTTCACTTATAGTTCCCCCTTTGACCAAGTTACTTTAAAAAAATATATCATTTCAGTGGTCTAAAGCACGTCATGAGTGTTTTGATGAATTAAAAGATAGATTGATATACGCTCAAGTGTTAGCCATTCCTGTAGGTAATGAAGGATTTGTAGTTTATAATGATGCCTCTCGTCAAGGTTTGGAATGTGTTTTAATGCAACATGGTAAGGCAATTACCTATGCATCTAGACAACTGAAGGCTTATGAATTATCTTACCCAATACACAACCTAAAACTTGTTGCCAGTGTGTTTGCTTTGAAAATATGGAGGCATTACTTGTATGGAGAAACATTTCAGATGGTTACAGATTACAAGAACTTGAAGTATTTGATGAGCCAAAAAAGAATTAAATATAAGATAGAGGCGATGGTTGGAACTGCTAAAAGATTATGATTACACCATTGAGTATCACCCAGGAAAGGCAAATGTGGTTGCTAATGCTTTGAGTAGGAAATCAAGAAGTGGTGTAGCTCACTTACAGGTATTTTCATTATCTTATTTAATTTAGCTATGAGCTATGAATGTGGAACAAAATATTGAAAAGAATGAGATATTGATTGCTACTTTCAAGTAAGGCCAATGTTTCATTATTGAATTAAAAAAGCAAATGGCAAGGATCCAAAGTTACAAATAATGATTGGAATGGTAAAATAGGGGAGACATACTAATTTTGATATTTGAAATGATGTCTTGATGTTGGGATCTCATATTTGTGTGCCTAATGTTGATAATTTGCAAAGAGAAATCCTAAAAGAAGCACATAATGCTCCATATGCCATGCATATAGGAATGAAGACAATGTATAATACCTTATGATCTCTTTTTTGGTGGCCCAAAATGAAGTGCCCATAAACTACTTGTGTAAAGGTGATTGATAGCGCCTGAAGTCTATCTTGATAATGAAAGTCTCTAGTGAAAGACTAAAGGAAAGGATGTAGGCATATTTTTTTTGAACCTTTATAAATTGATTATACCTATTTCTCTTAATTTTTGCATATATCAATCGTTGAGTTTACTTGCCATTGTCTTATTCAACCCCTCCGTTTAGGGCACCTAAGGATTGGTATTAGAGCTTGTCTCTCTTTCAAGGCTTAAGTGTTCAAAGTAAATATCATGGCAAGTCATGAGGAATCACAATCAATTCATAAGCTACCATTCTTCAAAAGAGACGACTATGCACAATCAATTCACAAGCTACCATTCTTCAAAGGAGACGATGATGCACAATCAATTCACAAGCTACCATTCTTCAAAGGAGACGACTATGAGTATTAAAAGAATTTTATGGAAATCTTTCTAGATAGTGAAACCATAGATCTATGAGACATTGTCAAACAAGGAAGAGAAGCTCTAACTAAATTAGTTGGATATGTTCATGTTCCCAAGCTCAATAGTGAATGGACAACAAAAGAAAAGAAGGTAAATCTCAAAAATAGTCAATTCATGCATGTTCTCTTTTGTGCAATCCACAAATCTCAGTATGTAAAGCTGCAAATGTGCATATTGGCAAAAGAAATATGAGACTTTTGCAGACTCATCTTGATGACACTAGTGAAGTTAAAAAAAGATATAAATACATACTTATATGCATGAAACTTTATATACCAGCTTGGTGAGACCATAATTGAGATGTATAATAAGTTCATTGATATTGTGGGCACTCTCATAACTCATTGAAGTCCCACTCCAATAAAGATATGGTTACCAAGATCTTAAGAACTCTTCCCAATGATAAGTGAGAAGCTAAGAAGACAACAATAGAGGAGGCTAACAAGCTGAAAGTCCTATCTCTGGATGAACTTATATGAAGGCTTTTGGCTCATGAAATCACACTTGAAAAGACATTTGAAAGCTCTAAAATGAGAAAGAAAGACTTATATCTAAAAGCCAAAGAGGTACTCTCTGAATCCTCGTCTTCTTTTTGCTTACTAACATATTCTTCTAGTGATGATGAAAATAACAGTGAAGATGAGCACCTTGCCCTTATAACAAACAAAGTAAAAAGATTTCTCTGAAAAAGCAAAATGGCAAGGAGATATAAGAAGGAAAGTAGTAAAAGTGAACTCATTTACTATGGATGCAATGAGAAAGGGCACATCAAGTCAGATTGTCCCAAAGTAAAGAAGTATAAAGTTCCTACTAAGAAATACAAGTACAAGAAAGGCAAGAAAGTATATAAAGTTGCTTGGAATGATACAAGTGACTTTGAATTTGATGAGGAAGACACCAGAAAAAAGCTAGCCAATCTACGTCTCATGGTAGTTAAGGAAAGATTAAATGAGTCCTCAAGTGAGCACTCCTCCAACAATAATACTGATAGGATGGTGAGAATGAGGTAAATCCTTTTGACTCTTATTCTAGGGATGAGCTATATTTTATTATCACCAAGCTAACCATGAAAGCGGAGACTTTGAAGTCTAACACCTCCACTTTTAAGAAAGAGAATAAATCCCTAAGGGATTATGCTAAGAGTCAAAAGACCTTGGCTAAAGAGGTTGAGCCTCTAGCTACTAAGAACTCTATGCTTAGGGATAATCTTAATAAATTTACCAAAGGGAGGGAGAAACTAGACTCCATCCTTAAGTTTAAAGGAGCCCATCCATAAAACATGGACTAGGATATAATGCTTATACCACTGCTACTTCTTTCATTTCTAAGATAATTTTTATTAAGGCTAAGGAAGTTAGCATGCCTAAACCTATGAGAATGCCTAAAGTTTCCATAAGGGAAAATACCAAGACCAATGGCTTGAAGACTAAGTCTCAGTCCACTCACACATAATGAGACATGCTCCTTTTAGAGCCAACTATGCCTACATGTATTACTCTTACATGCCTAAGAAATAAAGGCTCTAAAGGCATATAAATTGGGATACTCATGCATATTGGTTTATACCTTACATGAGAGCACCTCATAAAAGAAACACTCTCAGAGAATTAGCTCATAGGAGTTATAAACCTCACAAACACCATGTGCATACTTTACTTAGAAATAGGACACTAATGCATTTTAATGGTGAGTTCTTCTATTGTGGTGTTTATGGCCACATTGTCTATCATTACCTTGCTAGAAGGCACAATGAGTAGGGTATAACTAACCCTCTAAGACCTAAAAAAATTTAGGTACTTAAGACTTAAACCTCTTTGTTTTACAAATGTGCTTGAAATGCCAAGTTGGAAAGCAAGGGTGGTATCTAGATAGTGGATGTTCAAAGCACATGACAGGAGAAATAGAGTTATTCACTCAACTAGAGAAGTCTAAAGGACTTGGAAATGTATCATTTAGAGACAAAGGGAAAGCCAAATCATTGGCATAGGTAAAGTTGGTAAAGATGTTGACTCACACATTCTTGATAAAGTTATGCTTGTTGATGGACTCAAACATAATCTATTGAGTGTAAGTCAGCTATGTGATAAAGGCCTCATAATTATGTTTGAATAACAAGCCTGTTATGTGTCAAGAATAAGTGATAACAAAGTACTGTTCATTGGTAAGATAATTTATAACATTTATATGATTGATTTAAATTATCTTATTAACAATGGTGCTAAGTGTCTAGTATCTATAGTGGATGAAGGCAAAACCTAGCATAGAAGGCTAAGAGATGCAAGCATGAAACCTCTCAACACCTAAAAAGGAAAAACTTTGTTGAAGGACTGCCTAAAATCAAGTTTACAAAGGAAGGAGTTTGTGAAGCATGATAAAAAGAAAAATAGGTAAAATCTTCATTCAAAGGCAAGAACACTGTAAGTTCATCCAGACCCTTGTAATTACTTCACATAGACTTATTTAGATCCATTAAAGTATCTAGCTTGGGAGACATGCATTATGCATTTCTCATTGTAGATGATTACTCTAAGTATACTTGGGTGTTGTTCCTTTCTCACAAGAATTCCTACTTTGATGCCTTTAAGTCCTTTGCTAAGAGAATATAAAATCAAAGGATTTAAAGATCTCTTCTATTAAAAGTGACCATGGCAGAGAGTTTGAAAATGCAAAATTCCATAGCTTTTTTTTTTAGCATGGTATCTCACATAAGTTCTCCACTTCTAGAGCACCACAACAGAATAGTATAGTAGAAAGGAAGAATAGAACTTTTCAAGAAATGGCTAGGACCATGTTGAACGAATATAATCTTCCTAAATACTTTTGGGCTGAAGCTGCAAATACTTTTTATTATATGTTAAATAAAGTATTAGCCAGACCCTTATCGAAGAAAACACCCTATGAGTTATAGAATAATAGGAAACCCAAGATTACATATTTTAGAGTTTTGGTTACAAGTGTTTTATTCTAAACACTAAAGACAACGTTAACAAATTTGACTCCAAAAATAATGAAAGAATTTTCCTTGGATACTCTATAACCAGTAAGGTATAAAGTCTTTAATAAGATAACTCTTGTTGTTGAGGAGTCTATGCATACTATTTTTGATGAATCTGATCCCACTTCTTTAGGAAAAGAAGAAGATATTGATGATTTTGCAGGTCCCATGAGTAAGTTGAATATAGAAAAGGAAAAGAAAAATATGGACAAGCCATAAGAAGTGAGGAAAATGCAGATCAATCCCTTCCTACTCCAAATGAAGGGTAAACTTAGCTAGAAAAGGAATGGCTCTTCAAGAAAGATCATCAAAGAGATTACATCATGAGTGACCCATCAAATTGGATAACAACTAGATCATCATTTAGAAATATATGTAACAATCTTGCATTTGTTTCCATTATTGAGCCTAAGACCATAGATGAGGCCATAAAAATGAGCATTGCATTCTTGCTATGCAAGATGAACTCAATCAGTTTGAAAGAAACAAAGTATGGACCTTAGTTCTTAGATTTCAAAGACACTTCATTATTAGACCAAATGGGTCTTTAGGAATAAGCTTGATGAGCATGAAACCATAGTTAGAAATAAGGCTCGATGAATAGCCAAAGGCTATAACCAATAAGAGGGAATAGACTTTCATGAAACTTTTGCCCCTGTTGCAAGGTTGGAGGTCATTACAATTTAGTTGCATTTGCTTCTCATATGAATTTTAATTTATATCAAATGGATGTCAAGAGTGCTTTCCTAAGTGGCTACATTGATGAAAAAATGTATGTTGAACAACCCCTTAGTTTTGAAAGTCATTATTCTCCTAACCATGTGTTCAAGCTCACCAAAGCCTTATATGGTTTGAAGCAAGCTCTAAGAGTTTGGTACGAAAGATTAAGCAACTTTCTTATAAAGAAAGGGTTTTCCAAAGGATTGGTAGACACAACACTCTTATATAATGAGAGGAATGGAGATTATTGCTTGTGCAAATATATGTAGATGATATTATTTTTAGTGCCACTAATGTTTGCTTGTGTGAAGTCCAAAGTAATGAAAAGTGAATTTGAGATGTGTATGATGGAAATACTCAAGTCCTTTCTTGGATTGCAAATCAAATAAGAAAAAGAGGGAATCTTTATTAACCAAGCCAAATATACTAAAGAGTTAAAAGATTTGGCATGGAGAATAACAGACCTTATTGAACTCCAATGAGCACTAACATCAAACTAAGTACATAAGAACATGTTAAGGCTGTGGATCAAAAG
Source organism: Omphalea diandra (assembly GCA_949677035.1). Classification (NCBI taxonomy): domain Eukaryota; kingdom Viridiplantae; phylum Streptophyta; class Magnoliopsida; order Malpighiales; family Euphorbiaceae; genus Omphalea; species Omphalea diandra. The sequence continues at coordinate 20,894 of CATIWR010271286.1, forward strand.
TTGTTTAGAGGTATGATTGGTAGTCTTCTCTATCTTACTGCAGCTAGGCCTAATATCATATTTAGTGTATGTTTATGTGCAAGATATCAGTCTAATTCCAAGGAGTCTCACTTACATGCTGTAAAATACATACTCAAATATCTTAATGTTACTTTCAACTTAGGACTTTGGTATCCTAAGAGTTCCTCATTTGAATTAAATGCATTTTTAGATGTTGATTTTGCTGGGTGTACTTTAGATAGAAAAAGCACTTTAGGCACATGTCAATTACTAGGTGAATGTTTAGTGTCTTAGAGTAGCAAAAAGCAAAATTCAATTATTTTGTCTACAGTTGAAGGTGAGTATGTGATAGCAGATCTTTATTGTGCTCAAATCCTATGGATGAAGTAACAACTTCTTAACTATAAGATTATTGTAAAATAAGTGGCCATCAAATGTGATAACACTAGTGCCATCAAATTATCTAGAAATCCCATTTAACATTCTAGGTGTAAGCATATAGATATAAGACATCACTTTATAAGGGATCATGTTAATAATGTTGATATTGTGTTAGAATTTATTGATACTAACCATCAATTGACAAATATTTTTACTAAAACTTTTTGTGATGAAAGGATGCAATTCATCAAAAGAGAACTTAGAATGATTGATGGAGGTACATTGAGTTAACATCAAAAGGTTCTTCTCTTTTACCCTTGTTAATTCATGCATAATATTTATTGATTGATTGATAAAGTGCTATATGAATTGATGTCAATTAAAATCTTTAGATTTTATGAGCTAAAGATTTTTTATTATGACACATCTTGATCAAATGTCGTCCCTTTATTAATTGAATTCATGACTATATCATTGAGCTTGATTAATAAATTGAAAATGTTTGCTCATTTGAACAATCTTTTTGAACTTGTTTTTGCCTTGGAAAAAGTGGCCAACAACCATTGCGACTTTTCCAATGACCATTGTGTTGTTCATATTTTGCAACCTATGTTTCTGTATACCCCTACGATCATTGTACATTTTCAAAAATCGTTGTTCTTCAACCAATGAGCATTGTGAGCATTAACCATCATTGAATGAAGAACACATGCTTATTTTAGTTAATGGTCATGTCCAATAGCCATTGAACACTTCTAATAGTCATATTTCTTAAAAGGATAAAAAACCTTCTCAAACTCCTATGTATACCCCAAAAAACCCTAAGTTATTTCATTTCAGCTTTCCTTATGCTTTTATTCTCTCTCTCTCTCTATATATATATATCTCCTTGCTTTTGCTATTTTTTGTGATTGTCATTTGCATCATTTATTAAACACCTAAGCCAATGGGACCCAAAAGTGAAATGACTAAAAGGTATAAATAACCTGCCAAGAAAAACCCTCAACTCTCTTACTCAAGCTCATAAATTGAAGAAAACCTGGCTTCGATGATTGCTTAATAGAAGAAATGGTCTAGTGAACCTTCATCTACTCCTTAATCCTTAAAGAAGGCCAAGGTAGTTCCAGAATCAAAGGGGAAGGGAAAAAATAGAGACAAAGCAACCTCCACTCATATTCTAGAAGTTCCATCTTAAGACAGACAAGGAAAAAGAATTGGCTTTAAAACTTCTTTAAAGACATTTAGGGGAGGCAAATTCTTTGAATGGTCGGACATTCAAAGGTATGGATTGGCATACCAAGTATATGAGCTAATGATAAGCGAAGGGTGGGAACTCTTCTGTCACATCAAGGAGCCATCATATCTAGAGCTGACAATTGAGTTCTTGACAACTCTAGAGGTTCTAAGAGGAAATTATCATGCATATGCAAAAGAGGGGACCATCAACTTCAGATTCTTTTGGAAGAAGTACACTCTAAGGCCAAGTGAGTTGGCTAAATGCTTCAATGCTTCTGCTACTAGAATAATAGAGCTTTCCCCCACTTTCAAAGTGGATGTGAACCAATTTTGGAAATCCATCACAGACATGAAAAGCAACTATAATAGCAATAATAAGGCATCAAAGATTAAAATCCAAGCCTTGAGGATCACACATTAGTTTATAACATAGGACATCAATGGTAAAGCCTAATCAAATAGTGGAACATCAATTGATCTCTTTTATCTTTGGTGCATAAAGAACAAACAAAGGATAAACACTTCCCTATTCTTAATGCAAAGGATTGACAATCAAGTGTACATGACAAATGAGTTCGTGATAGGCCATGACATCACTTGAATTGCCAAATTTGTAAAGGCCGTGCCATTAATTAAAGAGGAATTTTAAGCAAGGGACATTGTGTTCGAGAAACTGCCACACAATGAGTCCATTAGTGAAAAGATGTTGCTAAGTACATGGCTTCTTCAAAGGCTTAACTCATGTTTGACAAAGAGAATTCCAGAGGAAGGACAAGCCCATGGACTAGACCTAGATGATGATGAAGTTAAGGAAGCTATCTAATAAGGCATTATTGCTATAAAAGAGATAGGCACAAGTGCTCTTACTACTGCTTTCACAAATTTTGAGAAGAAGGTCCTTGACCAACTAGCCTCAATTATAATTTTTGTTCAAAAAGTTGAATCCTCCACAATCTCCCTTCATCAAAAGGTTCAAAGACTTCAAAGGGATATGAAGGATATCAACCAAACTCTTGACTGGATAGTTGAAGAACTAAACATGCAACTTAGAACACTAATTACCCCTATAGAACAAAAAACAAGCTGCTCTAACAATAAAACCAACACAATTAGCTCCAGTTTATCTTAAGCTTTAACCTCGATATATGAGCTATACCTTAAATTACTCTATAATTCTTACTAATCATAACTCCATAATTCTTACTAATCATACATGTTTAATATATTATGATGGAGGAATTTCATGTAGGAAGAAGATAAAATCATTTACCTCTTTTGCCAAGAGTAGAAAAACTTAGGGTTCCTTCCTAGGTTGCTTACTTTTTCTCCCTCTCCTTCTTCTTCTTCCTTAGCTCTCTCCTTCTTTTGTAGCCCCTCAAAATTTTCCTTTTTCCTTTTGCACATAAAGGAAGAAAAATTCAATTTGTAAACCTATTATAGTAAGACAAAATCATGGTGTCTTACAACTATTGATTGAAAGTTTAATATTCCTCTTTTAATTTCTCTTTTTCACTCCTTCATCACCTCCATCCATCTATTAATCCTTATATGCTCCTTATACTTTTAAATAAACTCTAAAATGCCATTATTTATGATGATGCAACATGCATACAACATAAGATAATTCACCATGCAACTATACAAACATCACATCTATGTTCAAGTGTCCCAAACGTAATGGCGCAAGTGTCATCATCATACATATCAAATTCACATATAAATGATCATTTATCTATTGAACATATTGATGTGGGATTGCAAATCATTTATGCAATGAATGTATTCATGTAAGGGTACTAATGAATAAGAATAAGGATGTTACATTTCTTCTTCTCTTAAATAGAATTTCATCCTTGAAATTCAATACCTGTAAATAAATGTGGATATTGTCAGTTCATGCTCTCTTCAGTTTCCTATGTAGCCTCTTTTTGTGAGTGGTTTCTATATAACACCATAACCAAAGGGAGTTCTATATTTCATAACTGATTTTTGTTATGACTAATGATTTTCACTGGTTCTTCAATATAACTTACATCATCTACAATTGTTATAGCAAGATCCCCAAGTATATGTGTAAGATCGGACCAATACTTCCTAAGCATACTCATATAAAATATATCATGAATCTGAGCCATCTGAGGTGGTAGTGGTAGCCTATAAGCTAATGGACTGATTCTTTCTAGGATCTCATATGACCTTATGTATCGAGGACTCGATTTCCCTTACTTGCGAAATCAAATTATTCCTTTCTATGGTGAAACTTGAAGGAACACTTTGTCTCCCACTTCATATTCTATTTCTTTTATATGTTAGTCTGCATAGCTCTTTTGCCTATCTTATGCTACTTTAAGTTTCTTATTGAATACTTTCACCTTGTCAACAATCTCTTGTACTAGTTTTGGCCCTTCTAAAACATGCATCCCTTCTTCATCCTAATAGATTAGACTTCAACATTTTCTTATATAGTGCTTCATATGGTACCATCTATATATTGCTATGATAATGATTATTAGAAGAAAATTCAATCAAGTCAATGTATTCATCCCATGCACCTTTAAACTCTATCAAACAAGCTTGAAGCATGTCTTCAAGTGTCTAAATTATTCTTATTGATTGCCCATTTGTCTAAAGATGAAAAGCAATACTGAAACTCAACTTGGTACCTAAAGCCAAGTACAAATTGACCCAAAATCAAGATGTGAATCATGGATCTCTATCTGATGTAATGGACATTGGAATGCTATGTAATTTGGCAATTTCATCCACATATTTCTTGGCTAAGTGCTTAATTGAACTACCTCATCGAATAGCCAGAAAGTGAACCAACTTAGTTAGATGATCAATGATCACCATATAGCATTATTCTTCTTCAAAGTTTTTAGTAACCCATATACAATTCTAAGGATATTCTTTCCCATTTCCATACCAGAATTGTCAATGGTTTTAATTTTTCTAGTTAGTGCTTGATGTTTTGTTTCGATATCCTGACAAGTCAAATACGTTGAAACATAGGCTACTGCATCTTTCTTCATTTTGGGCCAATAAAAAAGACATTACAGGGTATTATACATTTTCATCATTCCTGGATGCATGGCATGTGGAGCATTATGTGCACTTCTAAGATTCCTCTTTGTAAGTTAACAACATTAGGCATACAAATATGATATCCCAACATCAAGGCATCATTTCAAATATTAAAATTAGCATGTCTTCCTTGTTTTACCATTTTAATTATTCACTATAACTTTAGATCCTTACCTTGTGCTTCTTTAATTCGATCATGCAACATTAGTCTCACTTGAAAAGTAGCAATCAATTCCCCATTCTTTTGTATGTTTTGTTCCATATTCATAGCTCATAACCAATATAAATAGAACAATAGAAATACCTGTAAATGAGCTGCATTGCTTTTTGATTTCCTCCATAAAGCATCACTAACCACATTTGCCTTCCTTAGGTGATACTCAATGTTGTAATCATAATCTTTCAGTAGTTTTAACCACTGCCTTTATCTCATGTTTAATTCATTTTAGCTCATCAAATACTTTAAGCTCTTGTGATTTGTAAATATTTGAAAAGTTGATCCATACAAGTAGTGCCTCCATATTTTCAAAGCAAACACAACAACAACAAGTTATAGGTTGTGTATTGAGTAAGATAATTCATAAGGCTTCATTTATCTAGATACATATGCAATTACCTTGCCATGTTGCATTAAAATACATCCTAAACCTTGGTGAGAGGCATCACTATAAACTATAAATCCTCTATAACTTATAGAAATGGCTAACACTAGAGCAAATGCCAATCTATCTTTTGATTCATCAAAATTCTTCTGACATGCTTCAAACCACTGAAATGCTATATCTTTTCAAAGTAACTTAGTCAAAGGATAAGCTATAAGTGAAAAGCCTTGAACAAATCGATAATAATACCTAGCTAGTCCTAGAAATGTCAGACTTCTATAACATTCTTTGGGGTTTCCAATTTTCCTATTGCTTCAATTTTGTTTGGATCCACCTTTATGCCCTTTTAAGAAATTACATGTCTTAAAAATGCCATAGTGTCAATCCAAAACTCGCACTTGCTTAATTTAGCAAACAACTATTTTTCTCTCAAAATTTGCAGTATAATCCTCAAATGTTGTTCATGCTCCTCTTTGCTCATTGAATACATAAGTATGTCATCAACAAGTACAATTACAAATTTATATAAGTAAGGCTGAAACACTTTGTTCATAAGAGCCATAAATGTAGTTAGTGCATTAGTCAAACCAAGTGGCATCACCAAAGATTTATAATGCCCATACCTAGTTTGAAAAGCAATATTCGATACGTCTAGGTTTGAAATTTTGAGCTGATAATAACTTGATTTCAAGTCAATTTTAAAAAACACTCGTGCTCCTTGTGACTATTCGAATAGATTATTTGTCCTTGTTAAAGGATATCTATTCTTCATAGTAAAACAATTCAATTGTTTATAATTAATACACAACCTCATTGTCCCATTTTTCCTTTTAACAAATAACACTAGAGCACCCTAAGGTGACACACTAGGCCTGATGAATCCCTTTTCAAGTAGTCCTAGGAATTGGATCTTCAATTCTCTCAACTTAGCTGAAACCATTCTATAAGATGGAATGGATATCAGTGTTGTTCCTAAGACTAACTCAATTATGAATTCTATCTCTTTGTGAGGTAGCAAACCGGGTAAGTCAGCTAAAAATACATATGGAAACTCATTTACCACTAAAATATTCGCAAGTAATTTATTTGTTAATCTTGTGTCTACCACGTGCCAAATAAGCCTCATAACAACCTTTAATCATACAAATAACCTTGATATCAAAAATTAGACATATAGGTATAATTTGTCTTTCCTCTAAAACACAACCATTGTTTGATTTGGAGATTCTAAAACAACTTTCTTAGTAAAACAATTCACTATTGCTTGATATTTAGACAACTAGTCCATACCCAATGTCATATGAAATTCATAGAGTGGCAACAGTATTAGATAAGTATTCAACTCAATGTCATCAATGTGAATCATATAATCATGACATACCTTATCCACAATCATCACATCTCTCAAAGGAGTACTAACATATAGGTTAAAACCTAAAGGTTAATGCTTACTACACAATTGAGATGCCATGTTCAATGAAATGAATGAATGTGTGGAGCCAGAATCAATTAATATATCAACTTATAAATCATGGAGAAAAACTTTACTAGTGATAACTTTTGGAGCAGTGATGGCTTCTTGCCTAGTCATGGAAAATACTTTGGCTTATATTGGGGCTTTAGAACTTTGACTTTCTGATATGCTCATACCTTTGTCAGCTATGGTTGTTCTATCTCAGCCTCTGCCCTACTAAATGATACTCTAGCTCCATTTGCTTTGGAAACTTTAATTATGGATTCTGATGTAGCTTTACCTCTACTCCCCTCTGACATTTTGGATCTTTCAGGACATCTTTAAGCATCTGATCAAAAGACCCATGAAAATAGCGCCCATCAGTCAGTTTCCTACATTCACCCATATGTTACCTGCCACAATGTACACATTAGGGTCCTTGTTGCATAACTTGGCCTTGACCTCTGCATGTATAAGATGAAACTCCTAATCTATTGCCTTTATAGATAGAGTAACCACCCTTAGCACTGGACTGTGATGGTATATAATCTCCATGTTTACCTTTCTTTCCATTAAAATATCCCGCAAATTTAATAGACTCACTCTTTACTAGTTGCTCTATCTTTTCTTTTTCTAATCTTTCCACCCTGATTACAACAACTTTTAGTTTAGTATAACTTTCAAGATCTGCAATTGTGATCTTACTTCTGATCTCATATCTCAATCCCTCTTCAAACTCTTGATATTTGTCTTTATCAGTAGCTACAATGAAGGATGAATAATGAGATAATTGATTAAATTTTATACTCGGCTATAATCGTCTTCCCTTATTTTAGATTTAGAAATTCCCTTTACTTTTGGCATGTAATTCTTGTTAAACTCACGAAGAAAGTCATCCCATATAAGTACTGAAGGTTGTACATTGCTCGATAGAATGGTTTCCCACCAATCATATGCATCCCCCTGTAATAACAACACTGCATAATCAAACTTTTCTTCTAAGGTGCATTTCGTCAAATTCAAAACTCTTTGTGTTCCTTTTAGCCATGTCTCTGCCACTCTGGATCTTTAGAACCACAAAAGTTAACTACAACTTGTTTTCTTAATTTGTCACAACTTTTTCTCTTTGATTTTTCTAGACCCTGCACTATTGGTTCCCCAGTTCTATATCATCGTTGCCAATGAGATATGTGTTGTACATGAGAATGTGTAGAAGATCTAACTATTTTTCTGTAGTTTGATCTCTTAATGGTTGCTACGATGATTATACAGAATGCAGATCGACTGATTCCTCTCTCCTTGGTAAGTCATGGGTACTACCATGCCTACCATTATACATATAAGACTATGTTATATGTTCTTGCATAGTAGTATGAAAGCCATGTCATGTTCATATGCATGTCCTTATGGAACTTATACTTAATCTCATACAAAAAATTGTAACAACTATTTTTATTTACTAATCATGGCATTCGCGTCCAACAATTCATATGCATAAGGGTTAATTCATCATACATAAACAATCCAATATGTATTCAATGTACATATATGTTAACTAATGTTCAAGGCTAATGACCATAAACTAATTCCTATCTTAGCCTATGTACATGACACAAAGAGAGAGAGAGAGACATGGAATTCAGCTGATAATTTATGATCCATGTGTCTAAATGCAAAACTTTATGCTCCTAAGTGCCTAAACCTTATGCTTCAGTATTTAAAAAACATAATTGCAATTTGGTGAGTTGTGATTCAATGAACAAAAATAATAATTAGATTCTTATGACATAACAAACAATCAATATCGTCAGGATGTATTACAAGTATAAGAATTGACTATGCAAGTGCAAATGCAATAGATTGATTTTGTCATGACTTTGCAAGGCAAACACTACTTCTAAGAAATCATGTGATTCAAGCGACATTTGATTTTGCTGGACAACATATAACAAGCGAATCATTTAGTCAATGACATGTGCCAATAAGACATATTGGTCCCTTTTCCAAGTGATTTGCAAGTCTTTGACAAGCCAATCACAACATCCTTTTAGTTCCATATGCAGGTGTTCATTCACAATGGTATACCAACTAATTATTAAGATCATCTAATTCTCACTTGACTTGTATTCACATGTAAAATGTCATAATTCACATATACACATAATAGAACACAACCATATCATTAAATCATCACATATACCCATTAAAATCCAATTATAGCTTTTACTCACCTTTTATGTGACCAACCTTTATGGTAGGTTTGAACCTCTCTCTTGGGCTTCATCTATGTGTTGAGATCTTAAAATTTGATGCATACATGACTATAAGTATGGCAAAATGAGTTTACATACTTGATATGCAATTATGCTTATGTTCCATGCATATGGGTTTAGTACTTAAGCTTATTTTTCTTATACGGTAGCCTAATCTTACTATGTTATAACTATAATAACTCTTACTATATTTATCTAAATGACTAGAATCTTTTTTCTGCACAAACTAGACACATAATGGCACCACAATATTTAAAGATCAGGTTAATATATGGCTTATAAAAAATATGGTGAATTTATAAATTCTACCCTGTTTCAATGTACTCTCAGTCTAATTAGTTGTTACAATTTTAGCCATATCTCTAATTGTACAAATCAAATTGCAAAACTAATTTTCAAGAATTTAAAAAACATATAAAGGAACATTTTTCATTTTTTCCACATTGTCCAATTCAGCCTATAAGATCATCAAAATAAATAATAAATCTCAAGGTAAGCAAGTTCCAACATCTTGGGAAACAATCATAATAATGGAGCAATATCTTGTCACCCACAATATACATGGAAAAACTGACATAATGGAATCTATATGAGACATAACTTTTTCAAGTTTGGAACATCATTAAATTCCCATTCTATTGCCATCAAATTTTTGGAAAACAAAATTAAAAGATTGATGAGGTTACATAGGATTCAGCGTCAATCACAATCAATTAGACATACCTCTTTCCATACAATAAATTAAGCAAAGCTATTTTAAAGGCATATAACAAGGATATAATATACAATATTAGCCCTTAAGGTCTTCAAAATATATGAAAATAGCTAGAATGAGGAGAGTTCAATAGGTTATTAATTAGTCCTAGTCAAGGAGCCATAGCTTTGGACATACACCATTAAGCAAAATTGCATTACATACATTTAGATGAGGCATAAACCTACAAGTTTAATGTTTTACAATTTCTCTAACTTCTCTTTTAGTGTTATGAAATCATAAGTGCAATAAGCTGTTCTAACAATAAAATCAACACAATAAGCTCTTGTTTCTTTTAAGATTCAACTTCCATACATGAGTTCTACGTCAAATTAGTCCATAATTCTTATGAATCATACATTTTTAACATGTTATGAGGGAGGAATTTCATATGGGAAGAAGATAAAATCATTTGCCTCTTTTGCCAAGACTAGAAAAGCTTAGGTTCCTTTCTAGGTAGCTCACTTTTTCTCCCTCTCCTTCTTCTTCTTCTTCTTATTATTCTTTTTCTTCCTTAGCTCTCTCTTTCTTTTACTGCCCTTCACATTTTTCCTCTCTTTTCTACTCCTAAAGGAAGAGAAATTCAATTTATAAACTTATTCTAAGAAGACAAAATAATGGTGTCTTGAAGTTCAATATTCTTTTTTTTGTCCATCTTCTTCACTCCTTCATCACCTCTATCAATTTATTAATCCTTATATGCTCATTATACTTTTAAATAAACTCTAAAATGCCATTATTTATGATGCTATAACATGCACACAATATAAGATAATTTGTCATGCAACTATACAAACATCACATCTATGTTCATCTGTCCCAAATGCAATGGTGCAAGTGTTATTGTCTTGCTTTTCAAATTCACATATAAATTATCACTTATCCAATATGAGTATAGGGATGTTACAAATAATATCCTTTGGTTTCTTTAGGATATCCCACAAAAGAGCATTTGTGTTTGGGCGCTAATTTATTCATAGCCCCAAATCTTCAAAAAATAAAAAAAAAAGGAGATTTCCTAGCCCATATTGTATATAGTATCTTTTCAATCACCCTAGATGAACTTTATTTAGTATGAATGTAGTAGTTTTCAAAGCATAGCCCATAAAGAGATTGAAAGTTCTATCTAACTCATCATTGATTTAACCATATCTAATAAGGTTCAATTTCTCTATTCAGGCACACCATTTTATAATGGTATTGCTAGTGGAGTTAGTTGTGAGACTATCCTATCATCTCTTAGATGATCAGTAAATTCTTGGCTTAAATATTCATCATCTCAATCCGATTGAAGTGCTTTAATATTTTTGCCAAGTTAGTTTTGTACTTCATTATTGAAAATTTTGACCATTTCAAAAAATTTGGACTTATGTTTCATAAGATAGATACAACTCTATCTGTTATAACCATATATGAAAGTAATGATATATTGAAAACCTCCTCTAGCTGTTGAATTTAATAGTCCATATACATCGTTATGTACTAGACCCAATAAGTCATTGGCCCTTTCACTATGCCCTATAAATGGGGCTTTAGTCATTTTACCTAATAAATAAGATTCACATATTTCAAATGATTCAGAATCAAATAAATTCAAAAGTCCATGTTGTTAGAGCTTTGATATGCATTTCTTATTTATGTGGCCCAAATGACAATGTTAGAGATTATTAAAATCTGAGTCATTAGATTTATGCTTTATTGTATCAATATTATAGATGAATTCAATATTTCTATTTCAAGCTTTAAGACATAAAGATCATTTGATAGATGAGCATAACCATAAAGCATTGCATCATATGAAATGAAGCATTTATTATTCTTAACACAAAATTTGAAACCTTTCATGTCAAAACAAGAAACACAAATAATGCTCCTATTCAAAGTAGGCATATAATAACAACTATTTAATGTCAAAATAAGTCTACTAGGCAAAGCTAACACATAAGTTATTTCTGCTAAGGTAGCAACTCTTACTCCATTCACAACTCGTAGGTTCACCTTGCCATTGAGTAAAGATGTACTCTTTTTTAGACCTTGCACATTATTGTAAATGTGAGATCCACATCTAGTATCTAATACATATGAAGTAGATTCAAAAGTAGATTAAATTGACCTATATAATACATGTACCTGAAGCAGTAACTTGAATGTCTCTTTTCTTTTTCAGATCTTCCAAATAGATATTGCAATTTCTCTTCCAATGGCCAAGGTCATTGTAAAAATGACATTCTCCCTCCTTTAGAGGTTTGGGCTTGGGCTTCCTTAAGTCCATTGTAGCCTTTTTCTTTCCCTTTCCTTTCTTGTTCGTACCTTTTCCCATATTAACTAATGGCAAGACCAAGTTTCTATAAATGATTAAGATGACCCTTCATCTTTAGAACATGAGTATTAACTGAGCTACTACTTGCTAACTTGTATAAGAGTATAACCTTAATGGTATTGAACCTTTCAATTTAGGTCTTCTCTTATCCTTTAGATGACCCACCATTATATAAGCCTCTATTTCTATTAGCTACTTTTGAAGCTCTGATTCCATGCTAGAAAACATGAGGCAAGTGACATCTACTAAGTCCTTAAGATGCTCAGTGTGAGCATCCCTTTAGGCTTTAGGATCATTGGTAGGCTTTATAGGGATAGGTTGATTTGGGACATATTCCTTTCTTTCTTACTTGAAAATAATTCTCAAGTTTCTATACTAGTATAGGAAATTATTCCTATTTAATTTATCATTCTCAAGGATCGATCACAGTGACAAATTAGGGGTGTTGTTTGAAGCCATAATCTACAATGAAGATATGTAGAGTGCACTTAGCATCTTATTAAATATTAACTCCCACTAACTTTTATCAAACAATTAACCCTCAATTACAATTTTCTAACAATTGAAATATTTAGTAGGCCAAGATCAATATTTCATCTAATTCTAAGTAAGCTTTGGCTTATCATTTAAAATTTAGTTATTTAGGTAGGTAACACTTTACCAATTAAATCTTATGTGACTCTTGGATAATTATGGGATATTGACATCACATGTTCTAGCTTTTCCCATCTTATGCCCTAGGTTTAAAACCATTTTGGTAACCAAGTTAAGTTTAACCATTTCAAACTTATGTATATCACCATTATCCATCTTGTCTTACTATGATAGCTTAATATATCTTGCATTAATTCAATTAATTTATTAACACAAATCTAATTCTTGACAAGTGTTTGAATTATGGTAGGCATTTTCATGACTTAAATTTGTTAAGGTATTTAACTAGTTGTTATCTTATTATTTATTATTATGGTGCATCTCAAACATCTCATGCATTGCATCATAAACATCCATACATAATAATAATAAATGTGTCATAGCATGGCCCTTAATCTAAATTAATCTTCATAAAGCCAATATGAAGATCAAAAGATTAATGCTAGGGGTAAATCTTCATCTCCAAGAATTTGTCCCTATTGCCATCAATGGTCACCACCTCATGTCTTGAAAAACACCATCATGTGCCATGAAGTTCTCTATTACAAGTTGTAATTTATAAATAGTAATCTATACTATTCTATTACTATTAATAAAATAAAATGACATGCAGGTTGTATTTTAAATTACAACCCTTAAAAAATAGAGAAATAAAAAAATCCAATCATGCTGGTCTAGAGGGCCATGCCATGCACCATGCAGTAATACATAAACAAATCATATGGGAATAAAATAAATTATGTAAGGGCAATAAACAATAAATTTGAATAATCATTCGGGGTCCAGGGGCTATGCCATAGGCAGGGGTCCAATAGGCAGTGCCTCCAAAAAGTAAACGATTTACCTTATTCATTTGTGTAAGTTGTTGCCTAAATTCCATTAGTTTTAATTAATTTGATTAACTATTATGTTCATAACAAAACTAAATAATCACAACTCAATACTTAGACAAATTTGTGGAATTTGCTAATCTATTTAAAATAGATTATTTTGCATTTAATAGTAAACAAACCCCATAAATTCAATAAATCTATTCAAAATAGATTATCATATGTTTAACAATGAAACAAACAAACATGAATAATAGATGAAAAACAAAATAATGAATCCTATTATATTGCATTAATCATATCAATAACAAATTACAGAAAACAGTAAGCGTGTGAATCAAATTATCACTGTAAAAAATGTTTAATCACATTAAACCCTAAAACACATTGAATCAATGCATTATTTTTGTTTTTCATACAGTTTGAACAAATTGCCCTTTAACCTAATCTTCTTACATCAAATATTTGAAAATAATTTTCAAATAATCATATCCATGTTCACATATATAATAATTATTGTAACATCCCTATCCTCAATCATTAGCATTCTCACATGAACATATTCATTGCATAAATGATTTGAAATCCCACATGAACATATGTATTAGAAAAATGATCATTTAGATATGTAAATTGGATAAGCATGACGGTGGCACTTGCACCATTACATTTGGGACACTTGAACATATATGTAATGTTTGTTGCATGGCAAAATATCTTATGTTATGTACATGTTATAACATCATAAATAATGGTGTTTTAAAGCTTATTTAAAAGTATAAGGAGCATATAGGGATTAGGACATGGATAGAGGTAAGTAAAAGCCATAATTAGATTCTAATTGTATATGTGTGATGTCTTTTTACGTATATGTTCTATTACATGTATATGTGATTGAATTGTGACATTTTACATGTGATTACAAGTCAAGTGAGAAGTATATGATCTTAATGATTACTTGGTATACCATTATGAATGAACACTTGCATATGAAACTAAAAAGATGTTGTAACTGACTTGTCAAACACTTGCAAATCTCTTAGAAAAAAAGGGACTAATATGTGCCATTGGCAAATGTTATTGATCAAATGATTCACTTATTATATGCTGGCTAGTAAAATGAAATGTCACTTGAATCATATGAATTCCCGAGAGTAGTATTTGCCTTGCAAGGTCATGATAAAAATCAATCTATTGCATTTACACTTACATAGTCAATTCTTATACTTGTAATGTATCCTGATGATATTTGATTGTTGGTTGTGCCATAAAAATCTGATGATTATTTTTGTTCATTGAGTTATGACTCACCAAATCACAATTATGTTTTTAGATATTGAAGCATAGAGTTTGAATACTTTGGAGCATAAAGTTTTGCATATAGACACATAGAGCACATGTTGTCGACTGAATTCCATTATCTCTTTCCTTATGTCATGTACATATATCTAGATAGGAACCATTATGTTCACTAGCCTTAAACATTAGTTAATATATGTGTACATTAAATACATGTTGGTTTATGTATGTACGATGAACCAACCTTTACGCATATGTAATTTTGGACCTAAATGCCATGATTTGTAAATGAAAATGGTCATTACAGTTTTTGGTATCAGAGCGGGATAGGTTCCATAGGGACATGCATATGAACATGACATGACTTTTGCACTATTATGCATTATCATATGACATAGTCTTATATGTTTATAAGGCATTAGTAGAGGGTAGTCATGGTAGTACCCATGACTCACTAAGGAGAGGGGAGTCAACCGATGTGCATTCCATATAAGCATCATGCCAACCATTAAGAGATCAATATGCTAATAGAGTTAGATCTCCACACATTCATTCATTTCATTGAACATGGTATCACAATTGTGTAGTAAGCATCAACCTTTAGGTTTTAACCTATGTGTTAGTACTCCTTTAAGAGATGTGATGATTGTGGATAAGGTATGTTGTGATTGTGTGATTCACATTGATAACATTGAGTTGAATGACGATCTAGCACTGTTACCACTCCATGAATTTGATGTGATACTGGGTATGGAGTAGTTATCCAAATATCATGCAATAATTAATTGTTTTACTAAGGAAATTACTTTGGAATCTCCAAATCATATAAGGGCTATGTTTTAAGGGGAAAGACAAATTATACTTGCGTGTCTAGTTTTTATTACCAAGGCTTTTCACATGATTAAAAGTGTTTGTGAGGCTTATTTGGCACATGTGGTAGATACAAGGTTCATAAATAAATTACTTGAGAATACTCCAATGGTAAATGGGATTCTAGATGTGTTTTTAGCTTACTTACTTAGTTTGCCACCTGATAGGGAGATAGAATTCACAATTGAGTTAGTCCCAAGAACAACACCGATATCCATTCCATCTTATAGGATGGCTCCAGTTCATTAAGTGAATTAAAGACCCAATTATAAAAACTACTTGAAAAGGGATTCATCAAACCTAGTGTGTTGCCTTAGGGTGCTCTAGTGTTATTTGTTAAAAACAAAAATTGGACAATGAGGTTGTGTATCTATTACAGGCAGTTGAATCAGGCTACTATGAAGAACAAATATACTTTACCAAGGATAGATGATATGTTTGACTAATTACAAGGAGCATAAGTGTTTTTTTTAAAAAAAAATTGACATGAAATCAGGATAATATTAGCTCAAAATTTTAAACCTTGATGTATTGAAGATAGCCTTTTGAACTAGGTATGGGCATTATGAATTTTTGGTAATGTCATTTGGTTTGACCAATGCACCAGCTGTGTTTTTGGCTCTTATAAACAAAGTGTTTCAGCATTACTTAGACAAATTTGTAATTGTGTTCATTGATAACATATTGGTGTATTCAGGGAGCAAAGAGGATCATGAACAACATTTAAGGATTGTAAATTTTGAGAGAAAAACAACTATTTGCTAAATTATGCAAGTGTGAATTTTGGATCGACCATGTGGTATTTTTAAGACATGTAGTTTATGAAAAGGGCATAGAGGTGGATCCAAATAAAATTGAAGCAGTAGTAAAATAGGAAACCCCAAAGAGTGTTGAAGAAGTCTAAAGTTTCTTAAGACTAGTTGGGTATTATCATTGATTTGTTGAGGGATTTTCACTTGTAGCTACTCCTTTGACTAAGTTAGTTCAGAAAAATACAGTATTTCAGTGGTCTAAAACATCTTAGGAGAGTTTTGATGAATTAAAAGATAAATTAACACATGCTACAGTGTTAGCTAATCCTATAGGTAATGGAGGTTTTTTAGTTTATAGTGATGCCTCTCATCAAGGTTTACGATATGTTTTAATGCAACATGGTGAGATACTTGCATATGCATCAAAACAATAGAAGCCTTATGAATTATCTTACCCAATACATGACCTACAACTTACTACCATTATGTTTGCTTTGAAAATATGGAGACATTACTTGTATGGAGAAACTTTTCAGATATTTACATATCACAAGAGCTTGAAGTATTTTATGAGCCAAAAAGAATTAAACATGAGACAAAGTCGGTGGTTAGAACTGCTAAAAGATTATGATTGTACCATTGAGTATCACCAAGGGAAGGCAAATATGGTTATTGATGCTTTAAGTAGGAAATCAAGAAGCAATGCAACTTATTTACAGGTATTTTCATTATCTTATTTAGTTTAGTTACGAGTAATGAATATGGAACTAAACATATAAAAGAATAGGGTATTGATTGCTTCTTTTCAACTGAGAACAATGTTATACGATTGAATTTAAAAGCACAGGGCAAGGATCCAAAGTTACACATAATGATTGAAATGGTAAAATATGGGAGACATGATGATTTTTCATATTTGAAATGATGCCTTGATGTTAGGTTCTCATACTTGTGTGCCTAATATTGATAACTTGTAAAGAGAAATCCTTAAAGAAGCACATAATGCTCCATATGCCATGCATCCAGGAATGACAAAAATGTATAATACCCTGTGGTCTCATTTTTGGTTGCCTAAAATTAAGAAAGATGTAACAGCCTAAAACAGAACATCAAGCACCAGCTCAAAATTTGAAACCATTGATAATTTTGATATGAAAATAGGAAAGGATAACAATGGACTTTGTATATTGGTTATTAAAGACATTGAAGAAGAATGATGTTATATGGGTGATCATTGATGGACTAACTAAGTCAGCCCACTTTTCACCTATTCGATGGGGTAGTTCACTTAAGCACTTAGCCAAGAAATTTGTGGATGAAATTGTTAGATTACATGGCGTTCTAGCGTTCATTGTATTAGATGGAGATCCACGATTTATATCTCAATTTTAGGTTAGTTTGCAATAGGCTTTATATACCAAGTTGAGTTTTAGTACTACTTTTTATCCTCAGATAGATGGGTAATCAGAAATGACAATTTACACACTTGAAGACATGCTTCGAACTTGTGTGATAGAGTTTAAAGGTGCATGGGATGAATACATTGCCTTGATTAAATTTGCTTATAATAGTTATGATTATAGAACTATAAAGATGGCACCATATAAAGTAGTATATGAAAGAAAATGTCAAAGTCCTATCTATTGGGATGGAGAAGGGATGCATCTTTTAAAAGGGTTAGAACTAGTGCAAGACACTGTGGATAAGGTGAAGGTAATTAAGAGTAAACTTAAAGCAGTACAAGACAGGCAAAAGAGCTTTGTAGAGCAACACAAAAGAGAAATGGAATATGAGGTGGGATACAAAGTGTTCCTTCGAGTTTCACCATGGAAAGGAATGATTAGATTTAGTAAAAAGGGAAAACTGAGTCCTTGATACATAAGACCTTATGAGATCTTAGAAAGAATCAGTCCATTAGCTTATAGGCTAGCACTGCAACTAGTGATGGCTCAAATTCATGATGTATTTCAAGTGAGTATGCTAAAATGGTATTGATATGATCTTACACACATACTTAGGGATCCAATAATAACAATTGCAAATAACGTAAGTTATGTTGAAGAACTAATGAAAATCATTAGTTATAAGACAAAATAGTTATGAAATCGAGAAATCCCTTTAGTTAAGGTGTTATAGAGAACCACTTACAAGAAGAGGCTACATGGGAAGCTAAAGAGAAGATGAAATGACAATATTCACATTTGTTTATAGGTATTGAATTGCAAGGACGAAATTCTTCATAAGAGGAGAATAAATGTAATATCCCTATCCTCATTCATTGAAATCTCACATGAACATATTCATTGTATAACTGATTTGCAATCCCACATGAACAGATGCATTGGATAAATGATCATTTAGATATGTGAATTGAATAAACCTGACGATGGCACTTGCACCATTACATTTAGGACACTTCAACATATATATAATATTTGTATAGTTGCATGGAAAATTATCTTATGTTGTGTGCATGATATAGCATAAAAAATAATGGTGTTTTAGATCTTATTTAAAAGTATAAAAAGCATATGGGGATTACAAGATGGATAGAGGTAAGTAAAAGCCATAATTAAATTCCAATGCACTTGTGTGATGATTTTTATGATATGGTTATGTTATATTACATATATATGTGATTCAATTATGACATTTTACATGTGATTACAAGTCAAGTGAGGAGTATATGATCTTAATGATTACTTAGTATACCATTGTAAAGGAACACTTGCATATGGAATTAATAGGATGTTGTGATTGACTTGTTAAACACTTGCAAATCAATTAGGAAATAAAAGGGACTAATATGTCCTATTGATACATGTTATTGATCAAATGATTCACTTGTTATATGCTAGCCAACAAAATCAAATGTCACTTAAATCACATGGATTCCTGAGAGTAATGTTTGCCTTGCAAGGTCACGACAAAAATCAATATATTGCATTTGCACTTGCATTATTAATTCTTATACTTGTAATGTATCTTGATGATATTGTTTTTATTCATTAATCATTAAGATACATTACAAGTATAAGAATTGACTATGCAAATGCAAATACAATGGATTGATTTTTGTTGTGACCTTATAAGATAAACACTGCTCCAGAGAATTCATGTGATTCAAGTGACATTTGATTTTGCTAGCTAGTATATAACAAGTGAATCATTTGATCCATAACATATGCCAATAGGACATATTAGTCCCTTTTTTTTTCTAAGTTTACAAGTGTTTGACAAGCAAGTCATAACATCCTTTTAGTTCCATATGCAAGTGTTCATATGGAACTTGCAAGTGTTTATCCCATTTGATTATTGGTTATGCCATAAGAATTTGATTATTAATTTTATTCATTAAGTCGCGACTCACATTTTTTTCATATACTAAAGCATAGAGTTTGAATACTTTGGATCATAGAGTTTTACATAGAGACACATGGAGCACAGGTCGTCGGTTGAATCCATCTCTCTCTTTACTTGTGTCATGTACATATATCTAGATACAAACTAGTTTATGGTCACTAGCCTTGAACATTAGTTCACATATGTGTACATTAAATACATGTTGGATTGTGTATATACGGTGAATCAAACTTTTTGCATATACAATTTTGTACCTGAATGCCATTATTTGTAAATGAAAATAGTCATTATGGTTATACATAGAATAATATCAATTTCAATTCATTTGAATTTGCAAGTGGCTCTGATACTACTATTGGGAGTTTAACATGCACAATGGAAAACAAAAATTTTTCTATATGTAACCCATTAAGGATCCATGCAATTTGATTAAAATGAAAGAGAGGATGCAAAAAGCTTACCAATTCGAATGAAATATTACAAATTTGTTAAAAGGTAGAGAGGGGATTTACACATGTACTCCTAACCACATGCACTTCTAACCACGTGCTTGGAATTGGATCTAGATGTCACCAAGGGATGATCGCCCTCTATAAGTATCCACACGAATAGGATCTATAAAAAATGCAAGGTGTGCTAGCACCAGGGTCTCTCTTTCTCTCTCTCTCTCTCTCTATTTTGTGTTTTTGAAGGAAAATGTGAACACCTTTTTTTTCCACACCAAACCCTAAAATGTGTATGATATATATATATATATATCATAACTATTAAGATACTTTATACAAACTATGTATCTTAAAAGATACAGATAAAAGGAAAAAAATAAATTTCATTTTTAACCTTTAAAACCAAATTAGATATTTAAAACAATTTAGATAATGTCTTTAATTATCTTAATTATAAATAGAGAGAGCAGTAAAATCAATTTCACTTCAGACCTATTTTATGTGTGCGACCCTATAAGTTCACATGATGTTAGTAGTGGCCCGAAACCTATTTCTGACCTATAAGTCATAAGTGACCTCTAGTAAGACATTATGACTACCCAAATTATGTAAAGGTCCATAATCCAACCAAACCTATTTTACAAATGGTATTATAATCCTTTTGTTACATTATATCTCAATTGAACATAAGGCATGGATCATGCCATCCATATATAGTTCAATTCTTTCCCAATCTTTAAGTAGATTGATGTAAAATGACATTGATAACCTTTATCAATTCATTACCATATGTTCATGCAATCCTTTTCAGCCTAACTTATTAAGGGGCCTAAAGATATATTTCTCATAAAAATATATGAGGGATAAATTTCTTCTCAATCACTCATATTCCTCTAAATGATTTACTCCATGTCTAATATTAGTCTATATGATCATCTGATTAAAGATAATGCTGTACTATATCAAAACATGATGTTCATCATATTGGAATCTATGGTGATTTTTAGGTCACATGATTAAGTTAATACTATTGCATGAGAATCACTTATGACTATTAATCCATGTAGTGTTCTCATAACGGGTCGATCCAATATAATGGTTCTTAAAGATGTATTTATGTGTTTGATTTAATATTATATATCCAATTACTAGTAAAACATAGTAATCAAACAACACATACTAGCCTTCTTTCATTATTATCCCAATAATAATGATCGACTAGGGCAGTTTAGAATAAAATTCTTTATAGCTAAAGGTATTACTATAAAGTCACATACTTGATGATGTTAGGTAAAATTAACTATTCATGACATTTTATCATTTAGGTGTAAATAAAACAGATATTTAATAAAAAGCAACCATGACATTATAAAAAAAAATCCATTGCAAGCATTGGACTAGGGCATATAACTAACACCAACCATATTAACACCCTTTTCTAATTAGACAAGCTTTTATGCCATGTACATCGCTTATGAGCTCCAATAACATCTCTACAAAAAAATTAATAGTAAGACCTTGGTCTAAAGCCTTAGTAAGCTCAACTTCCCCTAGACTCCTAGCCTAGTACATCAACCTCGATGAATCTTTTAGCAATCCCTTGCTTGCTCTCCCTATTTTCCACTTATAGATGTAGTCACACCTATTTGAACCCATGAAAAGAACTCTAAGGTCTTAATATTTGCTAGAAGTAAACACACAGCCAAGCCATGCATCAAATCATCTCAGGCCGTAGTCTCTCATTATAAAGGAAGTAAATAAGCAAGGAAACCTAGGTGTATGCATACAAATCATTTTTATTAAACTAATATGTGTTTTATTTCTTTTTAGGCCCTTTACCATATCAAAAGCCAAGGTCTCCAATATTGTCTAGTGAAAATGTAAATTGTGAGTTTCAACTCCTCTGAGTGTCTGCCTTAAGTACGAAGAACAAAAGTGTGAATAACGTTAGGGGCTACAATAATCAAGCCAAAATAAGAAGTCATGTTCACATGCCCATACTAAGAAGAGAAAGGGAAGAAAGCAAAAAGGATGGAAATACACATAGGATGATGATAGTAAGGGCTGAGTCATACCATTATGATCCCTAAGTAGTTAACAACAGTCAGTACTTCATGCACAGTTAGATCCATCTAGTTGTGTAAGAGAATCAACACTACCTTCGTTAAACCAAAATACAACAATCAAGTCCTCCCTCTTAAGGTGGTAAGAGGAGAACATGTATAAGTGTTTAAGGCATAAAAGAATAAGTATGGTGCCAAGTAGATAGATGGAAAGCATCGAGTTAATTAATCCATCTCAACCTCTTTGATTGTTGGTTGCTATCCTATATAATGCCTCAAAAGAAAATGGGCTTGAAGACTTTAATGGAAGTATAAACTTGGGCAATTGTATAATGTCATCCCTATTCTCTTATGATAGAATGAAAGTGTATAAAGGTTAGTCAAATGGGACATAACCCTTTGAACAATAAAGGCTGATGGTTATTGAAAATAATATCAAATTATTAGGTTGGTGATAATCTTGCTAGTAGAAAGATGGAATGTGTAAGCAATCTTCATCCACCACTCCAAACATATTGTCATAGTGGTTGCATCAAACTTAAATGGAATGATAGAAAAGGTGTTGATAAACTTAACTACTATATGCCCCTATACCATTTTTGGAAAGTTCAGTACATCACTGCCTCATTGCATGCATACTCCCTCATTCTCCTAAGAATAAGAATTAATCTAAGAAGAAGAATGCATAACTCAGAGCATGGAATGAAATAAAGAAGAAACATGGAAAAATGATAATGGACAAAATGGATAAAGATGGCCACTTACAAGATAATAAGGTGTGGCAGATCAGACTATGGGGATCATAAGGAATTCACTAAAGGCATTATTATTATGACTTTTACATTCTTAAGGGTAGTTAAGGAACATTAAGGCTAGGTGAATGGGCAAAGTCTTGATGGACCATTATATCCTTTTTAGCATCCTTAATGTTTGGCTTTTACTATTTCTTACCCATTATATCAATTCTTTCATTATTGCATTATTTTCCAAGCTTCTCACATAACAAAGCTAAAGTAAGAAAAAAGGTTATTGAGATCTTATGCCACAAAGCTGCCAAAATAAAATAGAGAGAAATGGTTCTAACCTGTGAGGGAAAAAAATGCAAAAGAGATATGTCACATGTGAAAAGGACGTGTTGGCGAGGGAAATAGAAAACCCCACATAAATGAACACTAGACCAAAAATGGAGACATAAAGGATAATGATCCATATGAATAGAGGGACCTCTAGCCCTAGTGTAGTACATTTTAGAACTTTGAAGCACAACTTGATGCATCTCCTAACTCAATTGTAAACACCTAAAAGGGAAGAAAGCTAATCAACTATAGAATTTGGTGAAATACTTGATTTTGTTAATTATGGAGGCAAATCAAACTCAAAAAATATAGGACAACTTTATCAAAGTTCTTCTAGTAAGAACTTCAATAAGCAGACATGGGTAGTCCCTTTAGCTAAGTTCCAATAAATGAGTGTAATAGGTTAGAAATAGTTAAGCCTTATAGTCCTTAAGATGAACTTTAATGCTTAGGTATGCTTCAAAGGGTTGACAAAGAGGAAAGACATTAGACAATTGCATATCTCAATGATGGTGATCAACCAATAAGAGACACTAGTTACATAAATGGTCTAACAAGTGAAAATCTTTTAGTAATAGGCCAAAAATGTTAAATGTCACATCAAGAACCATAAGAGATTTGCCAATAAGGTTGACTACTAAAACCTTACATGACTTTTAAGTAGAGGGTTAGGAAGCTCAGAAAGGAATTAATGAAGTCCTAATAGGAATAAGATTAGAAAGGGGGTAATTTAGGCACTAAAATGGATTAAAATATAAACTTGCACCGTAATGAAAGTAAGATGAAGCAAAAGACCATGAGAAGGATAAAGATCTAAACTAAAAGAAGGGATAGTTATAGGAAATTCAACTAGTAAGGAAGCCAAAATAAGAAGAGATAAAGATAAAAACTTCATAGAGAGACATGCCAATGTCAAGCAGGGAAAATAGGTTCATAGAGGAGATATGCCAACATCAAGCAAGGAAAATAGGAACACATACTAAGTCTAGAAGGTAGAAAGACTAATGAGATTGCCAAGAAGAAGCCCTAGTGGTTCAACAAAATTGCTAAGGAAGGGAAACTTTAGACATGATATCCTTTCCTACATACTTTTATCATCTAAATTACTTATTTTATTTATTTTTGATCCTTTGTCATTATTACATTATTTTCTAAGCCTAAATAGAACGAGAACAAAATTAAGAAAGGAGAAGGTACACTCATAGTCTAGCAAGGTTGAAAGAAGAATAGAATCAGAAGGAATATAATTAACCCTACTAAAAATGAAGCACAAAAAAAATGGAGCAAGAAGGGATAAGATGAAGTGATGAGAAAGGAGAAAACATAAAGAAGATGATCTACCAAGTACAAAATAAAAGAGGCATGACAACACCATATAAGAAGCATCAAAATAGAGACATTAGAAGGATAAATAAGAAGCCCAAAGAATAAGCTCAAGTTAGAGCAAAATCCTATTGGCTTATGCAAAGCACTAAGAAATTTGAAGTTAATAAACTTCTAAGACTGATGATCTTATATCCTTTTAAGAATAAAGGTAAAACCACGAGAGCAGCCTAAGGGCAAAATAATGATAACTAAAGAGAGGATTGAAGAAAAAAAAAAGAAAAAGCAAAGAAAACCATAAGAGAAAAAAGATAGAGAGCCAAGAGAAAAATTAAAGGGAGCAAAATAAGAAAGCAAAAATTTAAAAGTGAACACGAAAAGGGGAAAGCTAAAGAATTGGAAAAAGAAGTAACCAAGAAGGGTGCCAAAACTAAGAGAAAGGGTAGAACAAAGAAGAACCTAAGAGAGATGCCAGATGGCAGAAATGAGAATGCGAAAGTAGGTGCCTAAGAATGAAAATAGATATTTAACCTTGGTACTTGCTAGAAGGTAGACAAAAAGCTTAGTTCTTGCTAGAGGGCTGGTAAGAAGATCAACTCAAATACTTATTAACAGGTTACTGAAAGGAAATATTTAACCTTTGTACTTACTAAAGGGCTGCTAAGAACCTTAATACCTACTAGAGGGTTGCTAATGAGATCAACCCCAGTACTCACTAGAGGGCTGCTAGAAGGCAATATTTAACCTTGGTACATGCTAGAGGGTGAATAAGAAGCTTAGTACCTACTAAAAAGCTGCTAAGAAGGTTAACTCCATTACTTGCTAGAGGACTACTAAAAGGTAAAAGTCAACCTTGGTACTTGATAAAGTGCTACTAAGGACATCAACTTTAGTACTTGCTAGAGGGCTGCTGAGAGGCAATATTTAACCTTGGTACTTGCTAAAGGGTTGAAACCCAGTACTTGCTAGAGGGATGCTAAGGAGATCAACTCCAGTGCTTGCTAAAGGGCTACTAAGAGGTGATATTCAACCTTGGCACTAGCTAGAGTGTTGCTAAGAAGCTTACTACTTGCTAAAAGGTAGCTGAGGAGATTAACTCTAATACTTACTAAAGGGCTGCTGAAGAGATCAACTCCAGTACTTGCTAGAGGGCTGCTGGTCAATGATATTTAATTGTGGTACTTGCTAGATGGCTGCCAAAAGGCTTAGTACATGCTTGAGTAGTTATTAATAAAATTATATCCTTTCATATCTGATAGTTCTTTATTTTTAGTGTTTTTAGGGCTAGTTTTATTATAAATTGAGTATAATTTAGGAGAAAATTACTAGATAATGTCTCATTTTTGGCTTGCATTTTGTGATTTTATATGAAATCTTAGAAATTAGAGCTGATTGATGAATTATGAGAGTTTTCTGAGTGAAATTGTTCAGTTTCAAAAGTTTAAGGACCAAACAAAAATTGAATAGTTTAAGGACTAATTTTGATATTTACTAGACAAAATTTCAGTCCTATCTTAATTCAGTTAAGAAAGAATCTGTGCAACACTTGGGAAGCTTCACCATGTTCTCTCCTAAATTAGAGAAGATTTATTATTATTTTTTTCCTAAATTGTGGGAGATGATGTTTTTCCTATTTAGGGGGAAGTAGGGGAGTATTATGAGAGAGGAAATTCTAAGTGGGAGATGTTTTGGTTTTTTTTCTTTTTCTAAGAAGAAACAGAGAAAAAAAGGAGAAGTAATAGTCATCCATTAAGCTTGAAGAGAATTAGAGGCTATAAGGGTTTTATCATGAAATCTTTTCTATTTTATTTTCTCTTTATGTTGATGTTGGGCAGTAATTCCATCATGAACTAAATTAGTTAGGCACTTGGGTATGATGAACCTTAAGATGAGTTTTGAAGCGTGATTTTCTATAGACAATACAATCTTCTCATTATTTTATGGAATTCAATTGTGTTTGCTCTTTATCTCATTGAAATGATATGTTCAAAATATTGATTTTTGCTTTACAATTCTTTAAACTTAGATTGAAAAATCAAGTTATTGAATAAATTTAGCATAATTGAAAGGAGTTGCATGTAATCTTATAGATATGATAACATAAATCCTCTGGATTATGGTCAAACCTAATAGTGAAATTCAAACGAATTAGGAAGAGATTTCAATTAGTCAACCTAGAATTATATGTTAATTATATTGAGAATGATTTTAACATACTAAAGGGATATCTATGGTTTCATAAACATTAAATTAGATTGTATTGTTGGAAAATTAAGGTCTTAACATGTCTTAGGGGGATTCAATGCTTTAGTGCCCTTTGTCATTTCGGTCACCTTTTTCCACTCATTATTTCATATTTTTGTTATTCTATTTTGTTGAATTAATTTATTTTAGATTTAATTATTTAATTAGCTCACTTAAATTTATTGGTTATATAATAAATAAAGAGTT
This sequence comes from Omphalea diandra, assembly GCA_949677035.1. Lineage (NCBI taxonomy): Eukaryota > Viridiplantae > Streptophyta > Magnoliopsida > Malpighiales > Euphorbiaceae > Omphalea > Omphalea diandra. The sequence continues at coordinate 48,124 of CATIWR010271286.1, forward strand.
AATACTAGTACTTTTAGTCCTTGAGGGATTGACAATCGATACTCCTACGTTATACTATACTCGATAGGTGCACTTGCCTGTTGTATCAAGTTTTTAACACTGTTGCTGGGAATTAAAATATTAGGAATACTTTATATCTATTAATTTAGCCAATTTTCTTTTTTGTAATTTTTTTTGTCTCATTTTACCCTTCTTATTTGAGTCTCATTTTACCATTCTTATTTGAGTCTCATTTTACCCTTCTTTTTTGAGTCTCATTTAAAAAAAAAATTATTGTGGTTTCTACTCTTTTCAAGACCTTAGCGGTGTGTGACTCGAATCAACACAATTGAGCTAGAACTTAAAGGTCCTAACAGATGCTGGAACAAGCATAGAGACTCGTTCTTACAGCCAATAATTTTGAGATCAAGTAGAATATCATTCAAATGATGCATCAGTTGGTACATTTTAATGGTTTGCGAAATGAAGATCCAAATGCCCATCTTGTTGATTTCTTGGAGATATATGACACTTTCAAGATCAATGGAGCTACTGATGATGCCATTCATTTAAGGTTATTCCCATTTTTATTAAGGGGAAAAGTCAAGTGGTGGTTGAACTCACTTCCTAAAGGTTCTATTACTACATGGAACTAAATGATAGAGAAGTTCTTATTGAAGTATTTCACACTTGTGAAGTCGATAAAATTAAGGAATGATATATCATTGTTCACTTAATCAGATTTCAAGTCACTTTATAAGACACAGGAATGGTTCAAGGATTTGTTGAAGAAGTGTCCATAACATAGGTTGGACACTTGGGTTCAGATTCAGACATTTTATTGTATATTGAATCAAATGACTCATCAAATGATAAATGCAGTGACAAAAGGTTCTCTCAACAATAAGACACCAAATGGAGCTCAAACATTGATTAAAGAGATGACAATGAATGGATATCAGTGGCAAACAAATTTAAGGAGTAACAAACATGCTGGTATGTGTAGTCTTGATTCAGTTACTGTTTTGGCAAGTCAGGTTGAAGCTTTTAAAAGGAAGATTGATGGATTGATTTTAGCACCGCAAATGGGTTAAGTGTTGCAATGTGACTTGTGTGGAATCGAGCATAAAAGCCAAGATTGTCCTAGTGTGTTTGGAATGCAACAAGTGCAAGTGGACTATATGGGGAATTCTGCAAGATCACTAAATAACCCCGATAGTAACACCTATAATCTAGGATGGAGAAATCACCCAAATTTCTCATCGGAGAACCAAAGACAATAAAAGAATAATCCTCCACTAGGGTACCAACAGCAGCAACAACCACCACATGAGAAGAAATCAAATTTGGAAGAACTAATGACCAAATTCATCCAAGCTTTCGAGGTTATTTCATCCGCACTTTAGACAATCTTAATATGCTACTTCGAAGAATCATGAAACAATGTTGAGAAATTCCATCCACACTTTAGACAATCAAATTGGATAACTTGCTAAAATGATTTCAGAAAGGCCATATGAGAGTTTGCTTAGTAATACAAAGACAAATCTTAAGGAACATGTGAAGGCAATCCACCTTAGGTGTAAAAAAGAATTATAATCTAGACCTAAAGCTCAAGTTGAGGAGAATAGTGTAGAGGAGATCCAAGACCAAGGTGATGCATATCCTAAGTCGGTTAAGGAATTCAAATCTGCCATTCCATATCCCACAAGACTTAAGAAATATCACTTAGATGAGCATTATGGTAAGTTTCTTGAACTCTTTAAGCAACTCCACATTAACTTATTGTTTGTTAAAGCTCTTTCGCAGATGCCCAAGTATATGAAATTTTTAAAGGAACTATTAGCCAATAAGAAGGGACTTGAGGAGTTATCTACAATGATCTTTAGTAAGGATTGTTCGACCATCTTACAAAACAAGCTACCTCAAATCTTAAAGATCTAGGAAGTTTTACTATCCCTTATCTTATTAGTGATTTGACAATTGATAGGGCTTTAGCTAATATAGTTGCAAGCATAAACCTAACGCCTTTTAAATTATTTACTAAGTTAAGATTAGAGGAGCCTAAACCAATAAAGATGAGCATTCAATTAGCTAATAGGTCAATTAAATACCCTAGAGGTATCATTGAAAATGTGTTGGTTAAAGTAGACAAATTCATTTTTCCAGTTGATTTTTTCATACTTGATATAGATGTCAACATTGAGGTTCCATTGATTTTAGGCTGACCATTTTTGGCTATATGTAAAGTTTTGATTAATGTTAGTACGGGTAAATTAGATTTAAGGGTCAGAGATGAAAAATTGACCTTTAAAATTTTTGATGCTTTTAATACTCACTTGATCAAGATGACTCTTGTTATTTCATTGATTTTATTAATTGTGTTATTTTTTATTATGTACAGGTAATTATCTCTCGAGATCCATTAAAGCATTGTCTTGTTCAAGGTGAGGAGATAAGAAAAGAGGATAGGAGTGAGCAAGTTGCCTATCTAAAGGCTAATGAACCAACGATAAGGAAAAAATCCTTTGAGGAGACTGATAGGAGTAAGGAACACAAATTAAAACCATCCATTGTAAACCTACCTACGTTAGAGTTGAAAAATTGCATGAGCATTTAGAGTATGCATTCTTAGAAAAAAATTCAAAACTATTAGTGATTATAGCATATGATTTGAAAAAGTAGCAAAAAGAGACTTTTAACTGTACTTAAGGAACATAACAGGGCAATTGCTTGGAAGATCTCAAACATAAAAGGAATTAATCCCTCTTTCTACACATATAAGATTCTCATGGAGGATGACTTCAAACCAATTGTGTAACCACAAAAGAGACTAAATCCTAACATGAAGGAAGTTATAAAAGTTGAGGTAATTAAATTACTTTATGTAAGAGTGATTTACCCTATTTTTGATAGTTCATGGGTAAGCCCTGTGTAGGTAGTATCAAAGAAAGGAGGAGTAACGGTTGTTCTGAATGAGAAGAATGAGTTGATTCCCATAAGAACCATCATCGGGTGGAGAGTATATATTAACTACTGAAAGTTGAATGATGCCACAAGGAAAGATCACTTTCCCTTACCTTTCATGGATCAAGTGCTTAAGCGACTATCAGGGCATATGTACTATTGCTTCTTAGATGGCCTATCTAGTTACTTTCAAATTTCTATTACTCCGAAAGACCAAGAAAATATGACATTTACTTGTCCCTATGGTATGTTTGCTTATCGTCGAATGGCTTTTGGATTGTGTAATGTACTCATTACATTTCAGCATTGTATGATGGTGATTTTTGATGAACTTATGGAAGATATTATAGAGGTATTTATGGATGATTTCTCTAATTTTGGTGACTCTTTTGATTTATGCCTTCAAAATTTAGAAAGAGTGCTTAGATGTTATGAAGAGATCAATTTAGTGTTAAATTGGGAAAAGTGTCATTTTATGGTACGAGAAAGTATAGTTTTGGAGCATAAAATCTTATAAAGGGGGTTAAGGCAGATAGAGCCGAAATTGAAACTATTTCTAAGTTACTACCCCCAACTTCAGTTAAGGCAATTAAGACCTTTTTAGGGCATGTCGGGTTTTATAGAAGGTTCTTTAAGGACTTTTCTAAGATTGCTAGGCCTTTAACTAAGCTGCTTGAAAAAGATGTGTCCTTTATTTTTACTCAAGAATATTTAGAAGCATTTAACATTCTTAAGAGAAAATTGACAAATGCCCCAATCATGGTAGCACCAAATTGGACTATTCCTTTTGAACTAATATGTGATGCAAATGATTTTGTAGTAAGCACAGTTCTTGGACAATAGAAAGACAAGCATTTTCAACCCATTTACTATGCTAGTAAGATTCTGACATATGCCTAAGAGAATTACACAACTAGGGAGAAAGAGTTATTAGCTGTAATTTTTGTGTTTGATAAATTTAGATTTTATTTGATATTGTCAAAAGTCATTATTTATACTGACTAGTTTACTCTGCGTTATTCCCTCACTAAATCAGATGTAAAAACTAGATTAACTTGATGGATTTTGCTGTTTCAAAAGTTTGATCTTGAGATCCATGATAAGAAGGGTGTTGAGAACCTAGCAATTGATTATCTATCTCATTTAGAGAATCTAAATTTATAAAAGTTCGATGAAGCCGAGATAAATGTTCAATTTCTTGAAGAGCATCTTTACGGTATTGAAGAGGTAAGTGATTTGGATGTTCCATGGTTTGTTGACATAGCAAATTTCTTGGCAGGTAAAGTTCTACCAAAGGGAATGTCTCATCACCAAAAGAGAAAGTCCTTTTCAGATTTGAAGAATTACTTTTGGGAGGACCCCTAGTTGTTTAAAATTTGTACGGATCAAATTTTGAGGAGATGTGTCCCAACTTCAGAAAGATGGAAAATCTTAGAGTATTGCCACGCTTGACTTGTTAGAGGACATTACAGTGCAAATAGGATAACACAAAACGTCTATGAATCAGGTTTCTATTAGCCGACTGTCTTTAAAGATGCCCAAAGGTATGCAAAGCAATGTGATAATTGCCAACGCTTAGGTAATATCTCTCATCATGATGAAATGCCTCAAAACTATATTTTGATATGTGAAATATTTAATATTTGGGGTATTGACTTCATGGGTCTCTTCCCGACTTCATTTGGAAGTAAGTACATCCTAGTTGCTATAAATTATATTTCTAAGTGGGTCGAAGCACAAGCTTTACCCATAAATGATGCTAGGGTTGTAGTTAAGTTCATTAAGAAGCTTTTCTCGCATTTTGACACACCTCGAGCAATAATAAGTGATAAGAGTACTCATTTTTATAATGCACAATTCGAGAAGGTGCTTCAAAAGAATGGTATCACACTTAGAGTCGCAACCCCATATCACCCTCAAACAAGTGGCCAAGTTGAGGTAGCTAATAGGGATCTCAAACGGATTATTGAAAAAATGGTTGCACAATCTAGGCAAGATTGGTCCTTTAAGCTAGATGACGTTCTGTGGGCTTATAGAACAATGTATATAACACTTATTGGTAATATGCCATATAGGTTAGCTTACAAAAAAACGTGTCATCTACCTATAGAGCTTGAGCATAAAGCATATTGGTCTATAAAACTTCTTGATTTTAATCTTGATCTTATAGGTGAGAAGTGGAAACATCAAGTGAATGAGCTTGAGGAATAACAATTGATGGTATATGAGAACTCAAAATTGTGTAAGGGAAAGGCCAAAAAGTACCACGACAAGAGGATTTGTCAATCTAAGTAGTTAAATGAAGGAGATCAAGTATTTTTTTTTATAACTCTTACCTCAAATTATTTATAGGTAAGCTAAAATCTAGATGGTTCAGACTGTTCATCGTGAACCAAATTTTTCCTTACGACACAATTTAAGTAACTCATACTGCAAAAGTTGCATTTAAGGTGAATGGTCATCGTTTGAAGGTCTATCTTGGAGGTGAGTTCAATTAAAAAAATGGTTCATGAGGAGTTGGAACTTCTCAAATTTGAGTAAGAATGCTCATAGCTCCATCAAGCAAACAATTATAAAAAAAAAAATTATCCAAAAGCTGTGCAATTTCTACTGCACACTTATGCATTCAAACGCATAAAGGGATTTTCAAAAGCCCTTTTATGACAGTATTTGTACAGTTTTAAATGCACTAATGTGTGTTGATGCACACAAGAAAAAAACAAAATAAAAAAAATGTATCTCCCTTATTTTACAGTAACCATTGCCACCAATTCCTCCTTAATCCACATCCACCGTCGTACCTCCCCCTACATTACCGACTCACTGCCCATCTCTTTCCCATTACCCATCCTTCCATCAAATCTCGATCAAACCCTCTAGCCCCTTTCTTGCTGACACCTTCCCTCTTTTCGTCAACCATAACCCCTCTATCAGCGGGATAAATCACGCTAACATGCAACTGCACTAATAATCGATCACAACATCATCCAATCGCACCCTCCCCTTTTCATCATCGAGACCCATTCAACTTTTTGCCCTCCTGCCATTTAGTGCTATAAATGTTCTTCCTACTTTGCTATGATGAAATCTCATATATTTATCTTTGACAATTTGTGAGTAGCTAGTTCATATAATGTGCATATTGTGTCTTTCTTTGTAGTGCTTTGTTACGTGTGACTCTATTTGGGTATTATCTTACTGGAATTCCTTTAATGCTATTAATATCCATCTTAGTTACATTGTGTGTGCTAGGTTTCATTGTGTGATATTTACCTTGTAATTGCATCATTGCATAGTCTCCCATGTCTCAGTGTCGACCTTCAAAATGCCATGCACAACCCACTATAAATTTTGATGCCACACGATTCACTTTTGTGGTCGATTCGAGTTAGTACAATAAGCATGTTCTAAATAAGTTCATTAGTGAGTGGTCTGTTACTTCATATGTTGATACGTCACTTCACATTCAAGCTGCATTTAATACATTATGATGAGAGCGAGTCTTGGATTTTCGAGGTAAATATCGACCCTAGTTAGTATGTGAATCTTACGCTAACATTGAAAATAAAATGATAGAGGATTGTTTGAAGATTCATGCTTTTGTTCATGGTTAGAGAGTAGTGATCACTCACACTTCTCTCATGTCATTTTTAGGAGTTCCAAATGTCGACCCTCTACTTGTTTTACGTCCTAATATAATCACTGGTCAGCATCGCATCCCAAGTGATTGGACTTTTCATTTGTCTCGACCAACCTCTCAATTAGGATTAGTTGCATGTTACAAATGGGACTATTCCCAGTACTTAGTTAATAACTTGGAAGCCCATTCTAGAATGATAATTACATTGCTTGCATCTAATGTTTTTCATAAGGCTAGTGCTCTTAATGAAGTACGACTTAGTGATATTTATCTTGCGCATAAATTGATATATGGTTTAGGTGATATTGAAGGTGTCCCTTTAGCTCCCATTTTAATCACATGCATTTGTGATGTTGTTCGTTTCTTGTGATCTAGCAAAAATTTCATTTTCCCTTAGTGCTCTTAATGAAGTGTGCCTTAGTGATATTTATCTCCTGCATAAAATAATATATGGTTTAGGTGATATTGAAGGTGTCCTTTTAGCTCCCATTTTAATCACATGCATTCATGATGTTGTTCGTCTCTTGTGGTCTAACAAAAATTTTATTTTCCCCATACTCTTAATAAATATTTTTGCAAGTTTAAGTGTTGATTTTGCAGGTGCGCGCATGGTTTATATGGAGTCGCCAATAGCTGTTGACACACTCTGCCACTTGAGCTTCTCCCCTGCTGATCATACCTAAACTCGGTTATCCACTATCCAAGATCACTAAACATTTAAGGATGATACCTTTGCAGTTGAAATTGCAGCTCTGTGTTCTGACATTGGTGGTGTCACCCATAAGGGGTAAACAGGACCATAGGAGCCTCAACCAAGGGTTAGCCAACCAACCCAACATCTACTTTCCCGCCTCTTTCACGATGTTCACATAATACATGAATGCCAAAATCACTTGGAAGATGTGCAAAACCAAATGTCTCAATAATTGGCTCAACATGGCGAGCTCCTTATTCAAATTCAGGATTATTTGCGTTGTCTTTACCACCTGCACCTTGAGATTTCAGGGAAGTTTCCTAGTTCCTTTATTCTTTTTCTTTTTCCTTTTCTTTAGTATGCTATTTGTTGATTTTATCGTGCTGAAAACTTTTCCTCCATATTGAGGTCAATGTGTCTTAAGTGTGGGGGAGGGTTTGTATTTTTTATAATTTTGTTGTTATTTTATTTTACTTTCTTCATATAAAAAACAAAAAAACAAAAACAGAAACTTGATGTTTTGTTTGCTTTATTGTGTGAATGACTCGTTATTTGTTTAGTAGTTTTGTCATTTTCATCTTAACTTGGTAAAAAATATCTAGCTATACCTTGGATTTACTTTCTTAATTTGCAAACATTGTTTCTACCATAGATATTTAATTATCACTATCTTTAAAAAAAATCTCAAGGTTTGGAAGTTTACAAATTCTTTAAAAAAAAAAAATTCATTTTTTACACTATAAAGAAAGGTTTGAGCCTCTTTTCCTTGCAATGTGCTTAATTTTGTGAGTTCCTTATTGATTGAGTCTTTAAATAGTGTTAAAGTTTCTAGAACATGATTTGTTATCATTTTGAGACGACATTATTGAATACAAGGATGAAAATGATCAAGGCAATTTAGGATTTGCCACTTGATCATTTTTCTTTCTTCATCCACACTTTTATCCATTTAGTGAGCCCATCGAGCTTACAAGAACCCTATTTTCTTTATTATAATCCCTTGTTTAACTAGGCAATGAAACTTAGTCCCTTAAAATATTAAATTGATTCTGTTTATTTTGGGATGAAATTTGGTTTCTACAAGTACAAGAGGTTGTTTCATGAAATTAGTGAGAAGTATTCAGTGTGGGGTTGAGTGTTTTATTCTTTGGGGTTGGAATGAGAGAATTTTATTAGATTACTTGCTTGAATTTTGAATGGTTACATTGTGTGATTTTATAACAAGTCTTCTTTCTTCCTCTCAAAATACTAAAGTGGAAAGAGAAAAAAACAATTAAAAAAAGTTAAAAGAAATAAAATAGGAAGAAGAGGATGTATTTCTTTATCAAGGTAGTTCAATTCTATTTTGTAAAAGATATCAAGTAAGGGCCTACAATTTCTATTGTTTTTAAGGTCCATGAGAGTAAGGTTATGTGTTGGGCATGAGATTTGTTCTTTATTAAGAGATCATATGAGTTTCATTTGAGAGACAATTTAGCAAGCATGATCAATTATTTTATAGTCCACTAGGCTAAAAACACATACCCTCTACCAAGGCCCCACTATAACTAAAGAAAGACCTTTTGATTTGTGCTTGTATTTGAATTTACGTGGTGGAGATGTGATTTATTCTCAACCTTATGGTAGACTTTTAGACTATTTGTTGGATGATGAGAGTATATATTAACCTTTAAACACTTAGAATGAAGGGTACGTTGTGCGAAACTTGATAAATGAATTTGTTTTTTTTTCTTTTTTTTTTGGATATGTGGATTGATAATCATTGATGCATTTGATTTAGGGATAGTTATGATTAAATAAGTATGCTAGAACACAATTTTTGCAAGTTTGAGAATTGATAAATTTTTTGCATAGCTTGGTTAATTCGATTTGTTATGATGCCAATAAGGGGATGAAATGTGTTTGTGAGTCAATTGTGGTAGTTTTTTTTTTTTTGTTGTGTGTTTAGTATTTTTGCTTGAGGACAAGCAAAATGCTAAGTGTGGGCGAATTTGATAGTTCTTTATTTTTAGTGTTTTTAGGGAAAATTTTATTATTAATTGAGTCTAATTTGGGAGAAAAATACCAAATGATGTCTCACTTTCGGCTTCTATTTTGAGATTTTATAGGAAATCCAAGAAATTGAAGTTGATTCAATTATGAAAGTTTTTTGGGTGAAATTATACAGTTTTGAAAGTTCAGAGGCCAAAGAAAATTTTGACAATTTAGGGACCAATTTTGATATTTTCTAGACAAAATTTTAGTCCTATCCTAATTCAGCTGGGAAAGAATATGTGCAACATTTAAGAAGCTTCACTGTGTCCTATCCTAAATTAGTGAAGATTTATTATTATTTTTTTCCTAAATTATGGGAGAGGATGTTTTTCCTATTTAGGGGGGAGTGGGGGAGTATTATGAGGGAGGATAATTCTAAAAGGGAGACATTTTTTTTTTATGAGAAGAAGTAGAGAAAAGAGGAGAATTATTGGTCATCCAATAAGCTTGAAGAGAATTAGAGACTACAAGGGTTTTATCATGAAATCTTTTCTATTTTATTTTCTCTTCATATTGATGTTGGCTTGTAATTCCATCATGACATAAATTAGCTAGACACTTAGGTATGATGAACTCCAAGATGATTTTTGAATTGTAATTTTCTTTAGATAATACAATCTTCTCATTATTTTATGGAATTCAATTATGTTTGCTCTTTATCTCTTTGAATTTATATGTCTGGAATATTGATTTTTGCTTTGCAATTCTTTAAACTTAGATTCAAAAATCAAGTTATTGAATAGATTTAGAATAGTTGAAAGAAGTTGCATGCAACTCTAGAGATAGGATAACATAAATCCTTCATATTAGGGTCAAACCTAATAACGAAATTCAAAGGAATTATAATGTGATTTTAAGGATTTAATTAGGAAGAGATTCTAATTAATTAACCTAGAATTATATGTTAATTATCTTGTGAAGGATTTTAATATACTAAATGGATTTTCATGGTTCCATAAACATTGAATCAGATTATATTCTTTGGATAATTAAGTTTTTAACAAGTCTTAGGGGGATTTAATGCTTGAGTGTCTTTTGTCATTTCCTTTTTCCATTATATAGTTATTGAATACAAGCAACTAATCCTCTCCCAACTTGTTGAATGTTAATTGATCTTACCATCAGAGAGTGTGGGAAGTGAAGGGATTTGGTGCAATTTGAGTTATTAGGCTTAGTTGCATCTGTTTCCTTTTATAAATACCCCTCCCATAGAAGGAAGAGAGGAGGCCAATTTTCCCTAGCCAAAATTGTCTCTCAAATCCTAAAAACACCTTATCCAAATAAAAATCTCAAAGCCTTAATGCATTCAAATATCTAAGGAGAAACCAAGCTTTGCATAAACTCTTAGCATTTCTTTCCCTTGCATTTGGAGAAATTTTTCATAGTGCCTTTGAGGGTAAAATAAAATATTCAAGGTGTCAAAGTACTCATCCTTTAGTCCCATTTCTTCTATTTCTCTTTCTTTTTTTTATTTTTGATTTCTGATTACAACAGGCTTAGTGGGCTATATAACCAAATAAATGGACAACATCACTAACCATATATGAATTTGGGAGAGGATTCACTATCCAAGGACCCGATTTGAGTGTATAACATTATGCTCGAAAGAGTTTTTAATATTTAATTTTGTGTTTTGATCATTCTCTCATCCTACTTGCATACTAGCCTTTTTATAGCTAAAAGTGTAACCTTTATTGCTTTTGGCAATAATCAAATATGACTATGGTAATTAAGAGAGGATTCTATCATCCTATGACCCTTTTATTTTGCTATTTAAATGTTATCCTAAGCGTTCTTTAGTCTTTATTTGCATGTTCATTATGTTATGCCTTCTTTATTGATGCCAATACATGTTATTATCATGTGAAATGTTTCATATTATGCATTGTGTGTTTAATGATGTATTTGGTTAGTAGATTAGGACTCTTAATTGAGCACTAACATGGCTAATGGCATTGAGAATGATGGCCAAATAGACTAAGAACATAAAAGGGCAAGGTTGAGGTAGTATTGTTCCCATTAACTCTTAATATTTTCCTTAGATTTAGGCGTTGTTTTTCTTTCTCTTTGACCTATGTTTTATGGACTAATTTGTGTTCATTTTTGCAGGTTAGGAATTAATGCACGTTTTTTTTTTATCTATTTAAATGTATTGCATGATAATTCCACCATTTGAATGTGTATCCCTTATCCATATTTTTTGTATATTATTTGTTTTCTTGCACCATGCATAACATTCATGCATTGCATACTTGATTGTTATGGTTGATGGCTTATTTAGATGGATGTGCCTAGGTGGATGAATTGGAAATTGGTAAATAAATGCAAAGTATAAAAATGAACCATTGATTGCCTGAGGGTTGGATCCCTAAATTTAAGCAAATTTGGGGTGCCCAACCTCTTCCTTAAATTGTACCCAACTCCCAAACTTGATCTCTCATGGGGTGATGATGGATTGGTCTTTCTAATTGACTTAGATAGGCTCAAAATTTATCATCGTCTGGATTCTTGTCTGTACCAAAATTTGGTGGCGACTCTATATTTCACTTAGGGATTGTACCAATGTATTGTCCCACCTTAGTCCCTCGTTGACCACTACATTTGAAAAGAGGCTTTTACCTTGTATAAGGCCTCAAGGATCACCCATTGATTCAAATCATGTGCCATGACTAGGTGCTATTAGCAAAGTATGATCCTCATCCTCTCGATCCCTCGATGAATTATAAAAGATGAAAGTCGCAAGAAAGATTCTACTCCTTCGAGTGCAATTGCAAAATCTCAAGGTGCTCTTAATTGGATCCCTAAATTAGAGTGGTTTAAGGATACCTTACCTCTTTCCAAAGTCATACCCAATTCCTGAACTAAATCTCTGATGGGGTGAAGATAGATTGGGTCTTTTAAATGACTTAGGTAGGCTCAAAATTTGTCTTTGCCCAAATTTTTTTCTTGACCAAAATCAAGTGGCAACTCCATTTCTGATTAAGGATGATACCAAAGTATCATTTAACTTTAGTCCTTTATTGACCAAGTAAACATTGGAAAGGGTTTCTACCCTTCGAAAGGCAGTTTTAAAGGATCCCCCGATGATCTTAAAACTTATGCCATTACTTGGGTTGTACTAATATGTAGCTTTTATCTTCTCAATCATGGATAATCAATAACAAGAAGGAATCATAAGCAAGATTCCACTCAGTTGAGCACAATAGTAATATGGCGCTTAGTGTGCTAATTATGAAAATCCTTAAACTGCAAGTGCATAAGTAATAAGTAATACAATGTGCTAGGAGTACGAATATCAATCCTATGAGGTTTGCATTTAAGTACTATACATTTTACTTCTTGTATTTATGTAAAAACCAAAGTAAATGAATGTTTATAATTTTAAATAAGAAAATAAAAACTGCCCAATGATAATATAATTATTAGAGACAATCAATAGAAAGATGGCTAGGGATTCAACTTTACTTGGCAACTTCTAAGGGATTCCCAATCTTCATCTAATTAGTTCATTCATGAAGTGCTATTATCAAGTCACTAACATAATCAATTAATCTCTCTCAAGTATTAATCAACATACAAGAGCATGTTAACGCAAAGGTCTCTTAATCTAAATGCTAAACTTCATACAACTATGGTTTCATACAAGAATTCAATGGTAGGAATGTTCTATTAAAGATTCTCAACATATAACAAAGTAAGGAATTATTAAAGATCCACTACATGAAAACGTCTCTCAATAGTTGATTCATAAAGATAAATATGATTAATGGCTAGTGAATCAATATTATAGTGCATTTAATAATTACTAACACATGTAATGAATGAAAACTAAAAAGACTTAGATTAGGAAATCCAATAGTTATCATATAAGATTTATTTACAACCCTAGCCTTAAGTGTTTTAGTTTCATGATAAAGAAAGAAAAAAAATCAAATTAGTAAAAATAAAAGTTGTGGACACCTTCTTAAACTTCCTTGATAGGTTGCACCTTCTTTGTCAAGGTTTCCATGCCTTGCCCCTTCAATGTCTCCTTAAACTTTTGTTGCTCTTTTTCAAACTTTTGGGTGGTTCTTCAAGCCCTAATTCTTGGTGATTTGGATCCTTATATAATGCTTCAAAGGTGCCTCTAAAGTATGAAACTTGGAGGGAAAGAATAGGCAAAGATATTGGAAAGATTATAATTTGTGATTTAGAGTTTAATGAGGTACATAACTGTAGGCATGAGGTGTTTGACCATCCACTGCTGCAATTCCATAAGCTTTGTGAAATTTCTAGGATGCATGGTCATGCCTTGTGGTTATGTGTTTTGGCTTCATTATATTTCTTCATGGTTGAGAGAGACATGGTCATATACTTTTGACACACAACTGTGCACTTCTTCTTTCTTATTTTTAAGACACTTTTCTTCATTCTAAATCTATAAAACATCAAATATCATGCATTAGGTCCATTTGTATGAAAAATTATGTTATGAATACATGGATTTAATAAGCTATAAAACAAGCAAATTATGATCCTAAACAAACCTTGAAATCGTGGTGCTCATAATAATCCATAATCTAAACTTTATTTATCAACTTAGTTAGACATCAATCAAATACTGAGAATTAAGAATGCACTTAGATGTGGTTTCATAAGATAATGTCATCAATCATGCCTAGCTCTCTTTTTATGAACGACATTCCCTCATCACTAAGAGATTTGGTGAAAATGTTTGCTAATTGGTGGATAATATCAAGAAATTCTAACATAACATCACATGATCCCTTATTAAATAATGCCTAATGTTTATATGTTTACTTCTACAAAGCTAAATGAGGTTTTTGGTCCATTAGATTGCATTAGTATTGCACACTTAATGGCAACATGATCTACTACAACATTATGATAAAAAAGTTGTCATTATTCACAAGATTTGTGAAGAACACAATCCTATTACTTCATATTGTAACATCCTCAACCTAATTCATTTGCATTTTAATTATTCTATATTTGCATATATGTATCACATGACATAAGCGTAAACATGAATATAATGTTTGCATAGTTGCATAACAAATTTTCACTTCTGGCATACACATTATTATAACTTAAGTAAGGATATTTTGGAACTAATTAAATGTATAAGTACATAATGGAAATTAGTAAAGGGATATAAATGATGAAATAATGAAGAAAAAGGACCAAAATTTTAAAATTTAACTTTCAACCAAATAGAACAAGCCACCAATCTTTTGTCTCATTAGGATAAGAATGCAAATTGGAATTCTCTACCATTAGGGGCTAGTAAGAGAGGAGAAAAGGAGAAAATATGGTAGAAAAAGGATAAAAATAAAAAAATAAATAAAGAAGGAATGAAAGAGTAGAAAGAAGAAGAAAAAGTAAAAGAATAAGAAAGAGAAAAAGGAGAAAAAGAAGTTAACTTGGAAGAAATCTAGAGGTATTCTAACTTTAGTGAAAGGTATGTGATTTCATATTTATTTCACATGAAATTTTACCTCCATGGAATATTAATCATGGGCAAGGAGTTTTATAAAGAAATTGCAATTAAGATTCATATGTAGAAATTGTTGATAGTGAATACAAGCTGAATTCCTTTAATTTTGTTTTTAGGGAGGAATAATGTACTTATGATTTTATAACCCTAAAATATGAATTAATCAAAGTGAAAAGCATGAAAGTTGTAGGGTTATGTCTCATCTAATTTCTTATAAAACTTTTTGGCTAAATAATTAGTTTGTGAAGTGATATTACCCCTTGATTGTAACTGATTTTTGTTGAAACCTACTCAGCTATTGGTTCTATTTTCCATGAATTTCATGAGTTTATGATAGAATTAAGTGAAGTGAAAAACATCAAATTGTAGCCTTTTATATTATCAAAGTTCTTGTAAAGCAGTTTTACTCAATATTTTGTTGGTTAAGAGCTATGGCTCCTTGATTAGGGTTGATATTGAACTTACTCATACTTGCGAAGCCTGAGATTGATCATTTCTTTTGAGGACCTTAGAAGCTGAATTAGAGAATGTTTAAAACATAAAAAAAATGTTTATTCACATGTTAAATAATTAGCCCTAAATTAGTTTTTCAATTGAACTTCGACATTTTGGGATACAACTAAGTTTATGGGACTGTTTAACATATAATTTCATAAGGAACAGGGGAATACATTTTGTAGTGTATATTTTGGACTGAATTTAGTATACATTGTCCCATAAATATTTAGTTTAATTATGAAAAGAGTCAAGTCATTTGGATTTGTTAGTCAAACGTAATTATAGAAATAGCCTATTAAAGTCATGATATTTGACTAAAGCATATATTCATAACGAGATGAAAATCTTACTTTATCATCATGGATTAATTTGGTGTATTGAAATTAGTCCTTGAGGCATTAAAGATAATATTAGGAATAATTTGGGACCATCTATGGCTTAATAGCTTGAAGGAGGAGGTAAGTAAATAACTAATGGTACTTAAACATGTGATTGGTTAAATGTTATGAATTAAAATTCTATGGATTAAAATCTTATTTGATGAGATGATGTTGATGAATACTTGAATGAAAGGGTTAATAAACTTTTAAATTATTTATTTTTATAATATATTGATAAATTATGGCTTAAGAATGAAGGTATATTAGGATACTATTTGCCAAGGTTAATGGGTATTGCTATTAGTCATTATATAGTTAAAATTTTGTTGGATCTATAAATGATTTACTAGGGAATTGTTATTTGATATTGTTTGAGAGAAATAACATTTTTATAGCCTGTGTGGCGAAAACATACAATAACCTATATGGTAATGATATTTTATAGCATATGTGGCAATAATATTTTATAGCCAGTATGGCGATAACATATGATAACCTGTATGACAATGACATCTATATCTTGTGTGATAATAATATATGATTATTTATGTGGTAATAACATTTGATAGCCTATGTGGCAATGATATTTTATAGACGGTGTGGTAATAATATCTTATAGTCTATATAGTGACAAAGATTGGAAATTTTTTATACTAGAGATTGCATCCAGTCTGTATTTACAATTGTTGTCTAGCAATTTGATAGAGGTTGGGCCAATCTATAATCGTTTAGAGTTTTATTTTTTTTAGCCATGTATGTTTGTTGTATATATTTATGATGTTGTAACATAAGATATAAAAAGTGTTCAAAACATTGAAGAATGGGATATTTTAATGATAATGGGTATCATGAGAGAGTTTTAATAGTGTTATGTCACTTTAGTACTCCATGCATTTTGAATGAGTTAAGCACTTGCTTTAGGAATGATTAGTAAATGGGACGTTATATCAGAGTAGGTAAATGATTTTGTAGACATGTGTAATATAAATATGTTATATATGATTTATGCATTGAGTGAATACTTACACGTATTTGCATATAGGAGTATGGATGCACCTCGTAGAGTTCATGTTGGCCTAGGGATTAGAGATGAGTCGGTTGAGTCTATTCATGCATGTAGAACATGTTGACCATGTTATATAAAATATTGAGATGTCGAGGAATATTCAAGTTATGAGTGTAAACCTAAATACCATGTAGTTTGCTAAGATGATGTGGAGATTTGCAACACAAACATATGTAAAATCTATTATAGATAGATTTATGACAGGGTGAGGAAGTAAGGGGCAATTGAATTTGAAGGCATTATAAATCCTAGTGAGGCCTAAAAGTGGCTCAAAAGAACTGAGAGAATCTTCAATATGCATGAATGCACCCTAGAGCAAAAGATGAAGTATGCAATATATTTGCTTCAAAACAATGCCTTAGATGGGTGAAAGACTATACCAAGTAGCATTGTTCAATCAATGACTTTGACATGGGATGATTTTCTAAGGGATTTTGCAAATAAGTTCATACTAATAGTATACTTAGATAAGAAGATGGTGGAGTTTTTCCAGCTAAAGTAAAATGACGCGGTAACAGATTATGATGTATAAATTGTTAAACTCTAGAGATATGCCATAGAGTTTATGGTTATAGAGGAATTCAAGTGCTAAAAGTTTAAAAGGGGACTAAGGTTAGAAATTTGAGATTGATTAGTAGTCAAGTCAACTAATTATTCTACACTATTAGCAAAAATAATTCAAGCTGAAGAGGTGATCTAATAGAAGAATGCAATTTTGGCAAAAAGGAAGATACATTATGCATGATGGAGTATAGAACAAAATAAAGTAACAAAAAGTAGTGGTTTTACATCATATGGGTATCAGGATTTCAAAGAGTTGTTGGTAATCAAAGAGGCAGAGGGTAGAGTCAACTTGGTAGATTAATATTAGTATCATCTAGTAGAGGTAATTATGGTGCCTTTTAAAGCTTAGAAGGTAGGAGAAGATTAGTTGGCACAATAGGTAGAGGTTGAGCCCCAATTTATACTAATTATGGAATAACTCATTTTGGAAAGTGATGGGGACTTAAAAGGCTTACTTGTTATACTTGCAGATAGCTAAGCCATATAAGTCAAGATTGCCCGATGATGGGTGTGATTGGAGGAGAGCCTTAAGTAGTTAGGCAAAGCAGTGTTGAAGAGAATGTTCATGACACAAATAGAGGCAAAAGGTGAGGTAGAGGAAGACATGGTGGAACAACGTTTGTTCTTAGTAGTAGACATGCTACCCATACTTAATTACTGGCTAGAGTTTTTGCTATCACTTATTAAGAGGCTCTAATAACTCTTAAAGTTATTTATGGTACAATTTCTCTTTGTAATTTAGATGCTTATGTTTTCATAAACCCATGATTCGTGTATTCATTTATGTTTTTAGAATTTGCACCATGAATGCATAGTGTAGTTGAATCCTTAGGATATATTTTGTGTTTTGATGCCTACTATAGGTAGTGTAATTATAAACAAAGTGTGTAAAACTTGTTCAATGTAGATGTATGGTGTCATACTACTTGCAAATTTGATATTAATGAATTCTAAAAAATTTGATGTTATTTTGGGTATGGACTATTTAGCAAAGCATCATGCAGTTCTGCAATGTCATATTAAAGAATTGATTACCAAATCTTTAAGAAAGTTAAAAGATATAGTTGTTGGGGAGTGCAAAACTATTCTAACATGTTTAATCTCATCTATTTTGGCTTTCCAAATAATCAAAAAAGGTTGTGACACATTTCTAGCCAGTGTGGTGGACACTAGTGTTCCTAGTTTGGGTTTGACAGATATTCTTATAGTAAGAGAGTTTTTAGACGTGTTTCTTGATGACTTGCCTAGTTTTCCATCGTATAGAAAAGTTGATTTTAATATTGAGACCTTGCCAAGAGTGGCACCTATTTCTATTGTACCATATCAAATGGCAACAGTGGAATTAAAAGAATTAAAGAAATAATTGGAAGTGTTGTTGGAAAAAGGCTTCATTTGACTCAGTACATCTCTTTAAGGGGGGCAACAGTGTTATTTGTAAAGAAAAAGGATGGGAGCATGCAATTGTGTATTGATTCCAGGGAATAGAATAAAGTAATAGTAAAGAAAAAATATCCCTTGCCTAGAATTTATAATTTGTTCAAATTCAAGCTGCAATGGTATTTTCAAATTTTGATTTGGGATTTGGGTTTTGGCAGCTGAGGGTTACTGAGTTTGATATTCCAAAAAAACTTTCCATACTGAATATGGTCACTATGAGTTCCTTGTTATGATATTTGGGTTAACTAATACACCAGCAATACATATGGCATTAATGAATCGTACCTTTCAATAGTATCTTGATTAATTTGTGAATGTGTTCATTGATGTAATTCCCATATAGTCACAAAATCATGAGGAGCATAAGTATCATTTGAGAATCGTATAACATATTTTAAAAGGAAAAGCTATTTTTTGCTAAATTAAGCAAATGTGACTTTTAGATGGAACAAGTGGCCTTTTTGGGGTATATTGTAATAAGACATGGTGTTTAACCTAATAAAGCTAAGGTGAAAGCCATTTTAGAATGGGATCAACCCAAAAATGTATCAAAGGTGCATAGTTTTCTTAGGTTGATTGGTTATTATATATGATTTGTGGAAGGATTCTCCATTATTGTTGGGCTATTAACAAATTATTAAGGAAGAATGTAGCATTTAAATGGGATGATCAATGTTAGTAAAGTTTTGAGGAATTGAAGAAGAGATTGATTATGACATTGATTTGGAATTGCCAGTAATAAGGTGGATTTACAGTGTACACTTATGCATTAGGATAGGGGTTAGGTTGTATATTGATGTAGCATGAAAAGGTGATAGCTTATGCTTTTTGATAGCTAAGGCCTCATGAGTTTAATTATCCTACAAGTGACTTAGAGTTGGCAACCATTGTCCACGCCTTGAAAATTTAGAGGCATTACTTTTATGGAGAGACATTTTAGATTTTGTTAGATGATAAAAACTTGAAAAATATTCTGACACTATGAGAATTAAAACTAAGGCAGAATAGATGGATAGAATTGTTGAAGGATTATGATTGCACTATTGTTTATCATATGGGCAATGCTAATATTGTTGTTGATGCTTTAAAATGAAAACTCTTAGATGTTGCCACTGGTATGGTTGGTTATAATTTGACATACATGGTTAATCTTCATGCTCTAAATGTAAATTTGAGATTGAGAATGTGATAACATTAATCGCTACACTTCAATTGTGACTTGTGATAAATGATAAAATTACAAAAGCTCAAAGGATATTTGCAGAAAATGCTATTAAAGATATAGAAAGGTAAAAAGACTGATTTTTCAATTAGAGATGATGGGATGATAGTGATGGGTAGTTAAATATGTGAACCAGATGTTAATGGTTTAAAATCAAAGATTATGCTGGAGGCATACAGTGCACCATATGCTAAACACTATGGAAACATAAAAAATTTAGAAACTTGTGGTCACATTTTTTATGATCAGCGATGAAGAAAGATATAATTGAGTTTGTATCAAGAACCTACCAACATAATAAGGTAGAACATGAAGTATCGATAGGTGAGTTGCAACCTTTACCTATTCTTATAGAAATTGGAGAAAATTTCAATAGATTTTATTATTGGTTTGCCTTTAGACACAAAAAAAGGCATAATGTTGTTTAGGTTATTGTGGATAGACTCATAAAATCTATACATTTCTTGCCTAAACAACAAACATATTCATTGCATAAATTAGCTAAAATATATGTTACTGAGATAGTGAGATTACATGACATTCCTATTTCTATTGTGTCAGATAGAGATCCTCGATTCACTTCTCATTTTTGGAACAACTTACAAATAGCCTAGGGTACTCATTTGAATTCTAGCACTGCTTTTCACCCACAGATTGATGGCCAATCAAAGAGGACTATTAAGACATTAGAAGATATGATGTGAGCTTGTGTGTTGGAATTCAAAGGTAATTAGGATGATCATTTGCCATTAATGGAATATACTAATAGCTATCACTTTAGTATTGGTATGGCACCATATGAAGATTTATATGGTAGGAAAGGTAAAAGTCCAATTTGTTGGGATGTTGAAGGGATGAGACTGTTAGAGGGTCCCAAGATGGTATAGGATATAGTGGCAAAAATCTAAGTAGCTAGAAGATGTTTCCCAGCTGCTCAAGAAAGGCAAAAAAGGTATGTTGATAGACACAAATGAGAAATGGAAAATCATGTTAGAGATAATGTATTTTTAAAGGTTTCACCATGGAAAGGCATTATTATGTTTAGTAAATAAGGAAGGTTGAGTCTAAGGTACATTGGGGCATGTGAGTACATAAAGAGAATTGGACCTTTGGCATATCAATTGACATTACCAGCAAAATTATCTTAGTACATGATGTTTTTCATGATTATAAGTTTCGAAGGTATTGGTCTGATCCTACCCATATATTATTATAGCTAGACATTGAATTGTTTAATGATATGGCCTATCAAGAAGAACTAGTTGAAATCTTTAATCAACAACTAAAAAATTTAAGGAATTAAGTGATACCAATGGTTAAAGTGAGATGGAGCCATCACTTGTCTATAAAGGCCACTTAGGAAGTAGAGGAACAAATGAGACGATAATATTCTTAAATATTCTTGAGTTATAGTAAGTAAAGTTTTAAGGACAAAATTTTCATTAGAGTGGGAGTGTTGTAACCTAATTCATTTGCTTTTTAATTATGGAATATTTGCATATATGCATCACATGACATAAGCATGAACATGAATATGATGTTTATATAGTTGCATAAAAATTTTTCACTTATGGCATGCATATTATTGTAACTTAAATAGGGGTATCTTAGAACTAATTAAATGTATAAGTATTTAATGGAAATATTAAAGGGATATAGGTGATGAAGGAATGAAGAAAAACGACTCAAAGAGAAAATTTCAACTTTTAACCAATAAGAATAAGCCACCAATCTTTTATCTTATTAGGATAAGATTACAAATTGGGATTCTCTACCATTTAGGGTTAGTAAGAGAGGATAAAATGGGGAAATATAGTAAAAGAAAGAGAGCAAATAAAGAAAGAAAGAAGAAAATAAATGAAGAAGAAGAAGAAGAAGAAGAAGAAGGGAGAAAAAGAAGATAACTAGGAAGAAATCTTAAGGTCGTCTAGGTTTAGTGAAAGACATGTGATTTCATATTTATTTCACTATGAAATTTCTTTTTCATGACATTAATTATGAACAATTAGTTGGAGTTATAAAGAAATTGTAGTTAGGATTCATGCGAAGAAGTTGATAGTGAATGTGAGCTAAATTCCTTAAATTATGTTTTCAGGGTAGACTATTCTACCCATGATTTCATAATGCTAGAAGATGAATTATGCAAAGTGTAAAGCATGAAAGTTATAGGGTTATGTCTCATCTAAATTATTGTAAAACATTTTTACTAAATAATTTATGTGTGAAGAGATATAACCCCTTGATTGTGACTAATTCCTATTAAAACTTGCTCAACTATTGGTTTTGTTTTTCATAAATTTTGTAGGTCTATAAAGGGAATTATGTAACGACCAATATTCATATTTGCTCTGATACCACTAAATGTAATGACCACTGATACCACTGAATGTTAACATTTTTTTTCTACCACAATCTATAATGCTACAATTTGTGCCTATCAGAGCACTCAACATCCAGGATTTGCCCGTCGGCCCCGTAATGTCATACACATCGGGATTTGCATGTTTGCCCCACGTATGCTTGAGCCCTCTCGGATACCAAAACTGTAACATCTAAATTCATTTGTAAAACCAATAACTGTGACATTCATTGTTCTAATTTGTAAATCAGCTTTGATACCACAAATTATAATGTCACAACGTGGCTACAACTGGTACCTATCAAAGCACTCAACGACAGGGATTTGTCTAACTACCCTGCGATGTCATACACACCGGGATTTCCATGTCTGCCCCTCATGTGCTTGAATCCTCTGATACCACCAACTGCAGCTATCGTCTTCAGTTGCAAATCATGGGATTTCAGTTGCAAATTGTTTTGTCTTATAAGCTCGAAGCATGTCCTCAAGTTTTTGAATTGTCCTTTCTGATTGCCCATCTATCTGAAGATGAAAAGTAGTACTAAAACTCAACATGGTACCCAATGCTTGTTGCAAATTGACCCAAAATCGAGATGTAAATCTTAGATCTCTATCTAATACAATGGACACTAGAATGCCATGTAATATGACAATTTCATCCACATATTTCTTAGATGAGTGCTTAAGTGAACTACCCAACCGAATAGGCAAAAAGTGAGCTGACTGAGTTAGTCTATCAATGATCACCCATATAGCATCATTCTTCTTCAAAGTCCTCAGTAACCTATATACAAAGTCCATGGTTATTCTTTCCCATTTCCATACTGGA
>CATIWR010271287.1:0-12070 GCA_949677035.1 Omphalea diandra
TTCCCATGTAACATGTAACAATTCAATCATATATACATGTAATAGAACATAATCATATTATTTCCATGTAACATGTAACAATTCAATCATTCTCACTTGACTTGTATTCTCATGTAACATGTAACAATTCAATCACATATACATGTAATAGAACATAATCATATTATAAAATTATCATACACACATATTGAATCTAATTATGGTTTTTACTCACCTTTTGATGTTACCGACCTTTACGGTAGGTTTAGTTCTCTCTCTATGGCTTCCTCAAAGTTTTGAGACCCTAGAATTTGATACATACATGGTTACAAATATGTCAAAATGATTATGAATGCTTGGTGCATGATCCATGCAAGTGGACCTATGTTTATGCATATATTCCTAATAGGGCAGCC
The DNA here is from genome assembly GCA_949677035.1 of Omphalea diandra. Lineage (NCBI taxonomy): Eukaryota > Viridiplantae > Streptophyta > Magnoliopsida > Malpighiales > Euphorbiaceae > Omphalea > Omphalea diandra. The sequence continues at coordinate 396 of CATIWR010271287.1, forward strand.
TGAGCTTGCTACACTCTCACAATAATAACTTTAGATATACTTATCTAAATGCCTTGATTCTTTTTTCCAAAAAAACTAGACATATAATGGGACAACATATACAAATTTCAGGCTAATATCAGATACACATAAAATGTGGTGAATTTTTAAGTTCTGCCCTATTACAATGTCATCTCAGTCTGAGTAGGTCTTACATTCTTGAGAATATCTCCAATTGTACTGGTCCAATTACAATAATATTCTACCATCAATTACAAAACATATAAATGAACATTTTTCATGTTTACTCATTATCCAGTTCAGTCTATATAGTCACCAAAACAAAGGACCAATCTCGGGGCAAGTAGGTTCATAACATGTTGACAACCAGTCATGATAAAGGGATAATATCTCAGTAACCATGCTGGATTTGGCAATAATATTTCACAGGTATGTATATCAGACATAAATATACAAATTTCAAGTTTGGACCATCATCAAATTCTGAGTCTATGGTCATCAAATTCTTGGAAAACCGAATTAAAAGAAAGGTGGTGTGCATCCGGGTATAGAGTCGATCCCAATCACTGAGCCATATCTCTTTCCACACAGAAAAATAATCAAAACTGCTTAACATGTATTTAAAGGGAATATAACCCTACAAGTTTCATGTTTTTCACACTGTCAAAATCAGAATATAAAGTCATCAAAATATAACAAAACAGAAGACTGAGATCATCTCGATTCGTTTTTGAACCAGTCCTGATGAAGGAGCCATATCTCTTCACACACACAGAATCAAGTAAAAATGTTTCATATGGATTTATATGAGACATAAGGCTACAACTTTTATGTTTTTCAGTTTCCATAATTCCACTTCTAGGGTTATGAAATTGTGGGTGAAAAATTCTACTCTAACAGCAAAATCAACAGAATCAGCTCTTGTTCTCTTGGATTACAACTTCATCCAAGAGCTCTACCTCAATTAATCCATAATTCTCACTAACCATGCATGATTAACCTGTCATGAAAGGTTAATTTTAGTTGAGAAGAAGATAAATTACTTACCTATTGTCCCAGAATTGGAAAACCTTAGGTAGCCCACACTTCTCCCTCTCTTCTTCTTCTTCTTCTTCTTCTTCTTCTTCTTTCCTTTCTTCTTCTTCCTTAGCTCTCTCTCTCTGTCATCTGGTGTATTTCGACCTTATCTCCTCTCTTACTAGCCCATAATGGCAGATAATTATAATTTGTATTCTTACTCTAATAGGACAAAGATTGGTGGCTTGTTCCTATTGGTTGAAAGTTAAACAATTTTGCTTTTAGTCCCTTTTCTTCAGTCCTTCATCACCTTCGTCCATTCTCTAATTTCTATATGCTCTTTATACTTTTAGATGAGCTCTCAAACACCATTCTTTATGATGCTATAATAAGCACATAACATGAAATAATTTGTCATATAACTATGCAAACACTGCATATATGTTCAAGCATCCCAAATGCAATGGTGCAATTGTCATTGTCGTGTTTTTACAATTCTCATGTCTAAATGATTATTATTCCTGTGCATATGTTCATGTGAGAGTTTATATCATTTGATACAGTGCATATGCTCATATGTGATTTCATATCATTTGTGCAATGAATATATTCATGTGATAATGCCAATGAATAGGGATAGAGATGTTACATATATAATATTACAATATTATTCATTATTAAACCTCTAATTCCATCATTCAAGCATGTTCATTGATAATAATTTATTACATATGCTTACATATCTTATCTTACACTTCCCCATTGTGATTCAACATCTACCACATTCATATTTCTCAGTCATTATTTAAAATTGTATCATAATTAGTCATCATTATATTATTAAAATCAAAACCATTTCATTGAATTTAGACTCCTCATGTTCATATTTGTCCTTATTTATGAGACTCCCAAGAACTAAGTTTTGGGCTTTACAGCTGCTCTTTCGGGTTTTCAACCTAATGAGCTCTTCTTTCTTTCTTTTTTTCTTTTTTCCTTTTCTTTTTAGATATGGCCTATAAGAGAAATTAGGTTTGTTTGTTGCTTTGACTATGGATGCGAGATATTGTTTTCTGCAACACCATTCAAATTGTCATTTGTCAAGGCCTATGCCACTAAGGCAGAGTGGACTAGGTGGATGTCTTATGTTACTGATTTTGACATCCGTTGGATCTATCCATAGTAGAGGTTGATTGAGGGTACCTTGAGGACTTATGGAAGGTGCATGATCATCTCTCTTCTAGTACCTTTTATGACCTAACTAGAGTTTGTTCCCAATTTTGGGTTATTAGTTATATGCCCTAGGCCATTTCTTGTAATGGATATTTTCTTTAAAATGTCATGGTTGCATTTTTATTAAATATCTATTTTGTTTATAACTAAATGATAATTTCCTTGAATAACTAATTTTACCTAATGTCATCATGTATATGACTTGGTAATAAAACCTTTAGGTGTAAAGAATTCTATTCTAAATTGTCCCTAGTCAGTCATTAGTATTGTAATAATAATAAATGAAGACTAGTATGTGTTTTGATTGATGATTATGTTTTACTAGTCATGGATAGGGGATATTAAGTCAACCATATAGATACATGTTTTGAAACATTATATTAGAACTATGAGAACACTACTTGGATGAACTAACATAAGTGACTCTCATGTAATAGTATTAACTTAATCCTTTGACCTAAAAATTACCATGGATTCTAAGTCAACCATATAGATACATGTTTTGAAACATTATATTAGAACTATGAGAACACTACTTCGATGAACTAACATAAGTGACTCTCATGTAATAGTATTAACTTAATCCTTTGACCTAAAAATTACCATGGATTCTAATATGAAAAACTTTTTGTTTTGATATGGTATAACATTATCTTTAACTAAATGATTATACAAACTAATATTGGATCTGAAGTAAATCATATAAGGAATATGAATGATTAAGAAGCAATTTGTCCTTCATGTATTTATGAGAAATATATATATGGGCCTCCCGATAAGTTGGACTAAAAAGATTGCATGGCCATGCAAAGATGAATTGATAAAGTTTATCAATATGATTTTACATCAGTCTACTTAGAGATCGAGAAATAATTAAACTATATAAGGATGACATGATCCATGCGTTATGTTCAATTGAGATATAATGTGACAAAAGGATTATAATACTATTTGTATGATAGGTTAGGTTGGATTAATGATAGCTTAAGTAATATTATGGACTTTCATAAAATTTGGGCAGTCATAATGTCTTGCTAGAGGCCACTTATGACTTGTAAGTCAGAAATAAGTTTTGGCCCACTACTAACATTATGTGAACCTACAGGGTCACACACTTACAATAAGCCTAAAACCTTAAGCCAACACCTCTATTTCTTTGAGAATAAAGTCATGGAACAAAGTGATCACCATTTACTAGTATGTTGCTTCTGCATTCTTTAAGCCAAATAGTATCACCTTGCAATAATACATCCCCCATTTTGTGATGAATGTTATCTGTAATAGCCATGAGGATCTGACTATAGCCTAAGAACCCATCCATGAAAAAATACATGACACATGTTGCAGTGCTATCAACCAGCACAATAATGCGGGGCAAAGGGGGATCATCTTTAGGGTAATCCTTACTTAAGTGTTTATAATTCACATACATTCATAATCTCCCATCCTTCTTCAGCATTGTTACTATATTGGTTAGACATTTGGGGTAGTTGACTATCTTTAGAAATTTAGCATTAAACTACTTTGCCACTACTTCATTAATTAGGCTCATTCCAGTCTCATCCTTCAGAGTTTTTGTTTCATTGACCCCATGTACGGGTAAGTCAAAATCCTATGTTCAGCTATTCGTTGGTTAACCCTTGGCATGTCTTCATATGTCTAAGCAAAGGAGCTTTGATATTTTCTTATCAACTATTCAAACTTCCTCTACTCCTCTAGTGTGACATCGATGGCAATGAGCAAGATTTTCATATTTTTCTATATGCCAAGATTAAAAGTAGTGGCATATAAGAACTAATATTAAATATACTCATGAAATGATGCATGTTATACATATTACCATCAGAAAACACATCCTATAAGTAAGCAAACTCATCATTCATTTTGTTAAACTTTAAAATAAATACATCATCATCCTCAAAAAGATTAGAGATAAGAACATCAGAGGTATCAAGGAAAGTAGCTTCTTCTAGCAGAGTGGCATGAGTCCTTTCAACATCAATCTTCTCTTCTTGTTCAGCTTTCTTCTCATCAATTGCTTGAGTAGCATTCACATCATTGACCTATTTAGAGCCCACTTCCTTGTTAACTTCTATGCCAACTATGGTCTTTACCACTATCTCAAAATCTTGCTTCATCTTGTTATCTCCCAATTTGACCATTAAGAAGCTTTCCCAAAGTGCCACCCCATCCAACTCAGTATGTTCAACATTAGATATCTAACCCTGTGTTTCATCATCTACATCTTCAATAGAACTCATAATCATATTTTCAATATCATCTAAGCTTATTCTTATGTATGTCCCTCAAGTGAAACCAAATAGCTCAATTTACCCCATTCTAAATCCATAAGGGGTGCGTCTTGATTAACCATTTCAAAATTTTTCCTTTTAAGATCCTCGCCTGTAGCCTAAAAGTGCATATCCTAGATATGCTTAGTGCACTTCATTAGAGATTTTCCACTTGAAATTCTATGGCTAAGTAGTTTAAGGGCCATACAAAATCACAGATTGGCCAAATTTTTTAGTGTCCTTTATCTTTATGACTTGCTTACCATTCTTTTTTTTCCCCTTCTTCTCACACTCCACATTAGATGAGTTCTAGTAATGCAGATCGTCTACTTCCCTAACTTACATATGATAGAATGCCTTCTCAAGATCATCTATAAAATCTTCTTCTATCTATTTCTTATTTTCCTAGGTAGTTTCCTCTTTAACCTTCCTAACCATCTCTCCTCTTTTCATGAGGAAGTCAGACAAAGGACCATGCAAATCTCTTATCTTTAGCTTTCTTCCTTTTCCATGATAAGCCAATATCCTTCTTATAGTTTGAGAAGGGATTTCTAGGAATTCTAACACACTTATAGAATTATTTCCTAGTCTTTAACCAAATAGGAAATTCATATTCTTCATAATGTCCATCACTTGTGAATCAACACATTTGTCTATAACCCCGGCTACCTGGAAACCACTAAGATGTGGGACAACTACACTCAGTGTCGACACAACTCTCCAACTTCCACACACATCATTACCATGTCACCCTTATCGAGAATTTGACCTTATGATGTACTGTAGATGGTACTCCTTCTAATAGGTGATACCATGGCCTTCCTAATAGTAATGAAAAGGTGTTGGGGATGTCTAGCACTATGAATTCCACCATTGTCTCCATAATCTCAATTTTTACCATGGTTTTGAACACACCAGCTATTAACCTTCTACTATCATCATAGGCTCGGATAATGCCATTTGATGCTTGTAAATCCATTTTTAATATCCTAAACTTATATAATAGCTTTATAGGGCAGATATTGATCCCACACCCATCATCAACAATTACATATGAAGTTCACCTTCCTTTCACCTCCTTTTCCCTTCCTTAGTGTCGAGTGTCTTTTAGATCTTTTTTTAACTATATAGGAAGGTCATTAAATTGAGTATTCTCCTTCTTTTTTTTAAGCTTATTAGGAGTTGTAGTAGTGCTCCCTACCACTTTGACTAGTTTTCTTTCATGGTACTCTTTCATTCTAAATAGATCACATCAATTACCATGGGTTAAGGTGCTTCCATATGTTCTTTTCATTTATCAATCCTAGTAGCAGATGCTTTAGCTTCTTCAAGTCTCATTAAGACATTTTTTTTCACCTCCTCATTAATTTTTTGCTCAATGGTATGACTTTTACATCAACCCTTATCCTTTTTATGATCACAGGCAGTGTAGTTAGCTCTATGGTTAGTTCTGATTTTTGGATCAGGTTAGAGGTTTTACTTTTCCTACCTAGTCGATTGTCTCTTGTCTTCCATGTGGATTTGGATGGATCTAAGATAGTTGCAAAATAAAGTTTATTAGTATGATGCTTAAATAAGATAAAAAATGAATGTATGCATGAAATATACATATTATCACAAAATATCCTTCCAATCTTATTTCTCTCACACACAAGGTTTAGTGGCTCTCTCCTAGGTGAGGTCTTATTCTTCCATCAAAATGGGATAGAGAATACATAGGGCAAACTTGGACAAAGTATGGTTGAGTTCCCAAAAGAGCATATGTACATAAGAACTAATTAAATAATAAATGGGAAAGTCAAACACAAAGGAAAACTCTTTGCATTGCTTAGAGGAAATATACAAGTAAATGTAGAATTCCTTTAGCAAGGAAACAAGGGATGTACATAAGTATTTATATATGAATTGCTAGCATTTACATGGAGAGGGATGGGAGGTATATGAATGGGATAATTACATTAAAGGGGAATAAGATAACATTGTATTTATATAAAGGATATTCACATTAAGGGGAATAGGGAAATTTTATTTTTATATTATTTATTTAATATTAATTTAATGTTTAATATTAAAATCAATATTAAATTTAATATTCAAAGGTGTTATTGGCTTTTACATGTGCTTAATGGTTAAGATGGTTGTTGCAATTGATGGGTCCCCTAACCTTTGGGGATGATTGTCGTAACTATTTGATACATTGGCTTATGAGTGATGAACCCTCTTTATTATCTCCTAAGCTCGAATTGAGCTTAAGTCTCAAGTTTGGAGAATTAATTGGATTATCTAAGGGTAGAACTAGTGCATATGGTAAAGTGTGAAGGCTAGATGAATGCAAAAGATTAACTAATGACAAAGATAATATGGTAAAAAAATGAACCAAAGATTGAACATGAAGTCAATTTTTTCTCCAATGGAGTCACCACTATAAGCGTTAAAACAATTTTCAAGGTTATGCTTAAACTAGTAGAACCTTGCTTGTGACTCCTACCTTTGATCTATCATTGGGGGATCGAGGGGACGAGGGTCATACATTGATAGTAACCTTTAATATGGCTCATGCTTGGATTAATGGGGGATCTTTTAGGCCACATGTGATATTGAAGCCCTTTTCTAATTTACGGTCAATTGGGAGGAGGGGGGAGAACAAGGTAGGATAACACATTGGTATTATCCCTTATGGATTATGAAGTCGCCATACGACTTTGGTTGGGACAATAAATCAAGTAAGGATAAATTTTGAATCAAACTAAGTCATTTAGGAGGCCCAAGTTATCTTCATCCCATCATATATTAGGTTCAAAAATTGAGTGTGACTTATGAAAGAGGTAAGGCAACCCCAAACCCCTTGGATTTAGAGATCCAGCTTTTGGGCATCTCTAGTTCTCTTTTTACCATTTTAACCTTATTATTAGTTGGTCCAGTTGTTGCTCCTAAGTATGTTTTTAGTGTATCTCAATCAAACATATCATCAAAGTATTACAACCAAACTCAAAGGGAAGGGGATACATCCAATGTTAAATGGGGGTGGTCATGCATATCAAGTAGCCATGATCATGCATAATCTAAAGCATGATGCCTACATATATGGCTACCTACATACAAAAAGGGAAAAAATTTAGTGATCATCAAAGAGATAAAGTAATAATCACAAAATGAAATGTACCCAAGTGAGAAATGAAATGTACCCAAGTGAGAAGGACTCACCAAATCTCCTCCAAGTCGAGGAAACCTGGAAACCTAGGCATATTCTATCCAAGATTAACATATGAACGATAAAATAATAATAGTATCAAATAAAACACAAATTCATGAGTTGTAGAAGAATGAAACATAATAAACATGGCATGCAAATACACTTTGGAGGATAGTGAAGGCCTTAGGCAAAGTGTTAGCAAATAGGATTAAACCCTCCTCTAAAATGCTCTTAAGAAGCTAAGCATTCACAAACACACTAGTTATCATTTAGAAGGTTAAGATGTTAACTGAAAAGGAACTATCATAGGCCAACATTATATTTAAGATAATAAGCATGAGATATGACATAATGGGGATCACCAAGAATTCATCTTTCTTTATAACTCTAATAAAAATAAACATCCGAAGATTAATGAATGGAATGAGCTAGCTAAAGAGCTAGTCACTCCTTTCCATGGTGATGGTGATTAGAGTATAAACATAATACAAAATGCTAATAAAAGTCACAAATCATTTAAGGCCATAGGGATGATGAACCCTTCTCTTGGTCATGGCCAAAATTAAAAATTTGACACATAATATAGAACATAGGATAAAGAAAAAAAAGGGAAATTTTTATGGCATGAAAATCATAGAACACAACTTAAAACTTGTTCATTGCCTTATTATTTGAATGAATATGGGTCATTGTCATAAAACTAACCCATATTATGTCAATGGAGGTCCTAAGACACCTATGAGAAACCCTAAAGAAGAAAGAATTTGAATGGAGAAGAAGAGGAAGTTTACAATTTGTCATGTAAAGATTAATAAGTGATCTACACAACCCTTTTAGTGGTCTATATAGATTACTAAAGGCTTGTACAACCCACCTCAATTAGGTTATTCAAAAAGAAAAAAAAAGAAGAAAAAGGGAAGAACATAAGGGGGGAGGGAGGTTAGGATGCTTCTTTTTATTGTATTGCCCTTAGAGGCATTATGATGTGATCAATCCTTAAAAAATGCAAAGTCATATGCAAAGGAATGTCACCATGCTTAGGAAACCACCTTGGATTCTTGAATAAATATGTTAAGGTTTAGATTTTTTTTTTTTGTTTAAGAGTGTTTATGGAGAAAATTACGTAGAGTAATTTTAGGGTTCTCTAAGCCTCCTTCCCCTTTTCAAGATAAGGGGTATTTATATAAAAAAGGGTGCACCAGAGCTAGAATAGCTCTAGATGCATTCCATTCATGACCCCCAATAGACAAGGGTCATGAACCTTCTAGAATTAGAGTTCCATAATGATCTGTACAACCATAAGGTTAGTTGTATAACCCACTATGTTGGTTGTACTGCCAAGGGCTTAACAAGAGTCAAGGTTCCAAAATCATCCATTGATTAGGGTTCCAACTTTGGCTATACAACCAAGCAGTTAGTTATACAAAAAAGTATGTGGTTGTACGACCATCTAAAAGATGGTAGGTAGACTTATAACTTGGGCTTGGTTAGGATTAGGCTTAGCTTAGGCTTGGTTTTGGGTTTGTTCCAAAGCTTTCTTAGGCCTTTGCTTTTCTTCTTTTGCAACTCCCTCTTACATTACTCCAATAGTTTTCATCATTAGGCTTGCATCATAGGGCCTAAAATTTGATGCTTACAACATGTATCATAAAAAAGGCAACTTTGGAGCTTTCTAATCACTTATAATTTCCCCTTTTAACCTTCAAAACTTTCAACTTAGTTTGAGCATTCAAAGCACTATAAGAGGAGGTTAAGAGGCATGAATTTCTTCATCCAATAGTACCCAAATCCAAGAGGAAAAGAAACATATAAGAATTAAGGAGCTAAGAAGTAATCATAAGGAGCACATCGAAAAGCTTTACAGTAAGAAGGCATAATCAATTAAAGATCTTAAAGATGGAGTATATGGCTTCAAATATCATTAGTTTGATTATTTCTCTTTCTCTTTCTTTCGTTATGAACTAATTCTTTCATAGCTAAGGTTGTAAATGGATCTTACTCAACTCTTTTGGTTATCTAATCTATGTTCTTTTGGTTTTATTCATCATTAAGTTATTAATCATTATGAACTTCATGCTTATTGATTAAATGACCAGTAATCATACTTGGTCATATGAATTGACTCTCTAGAGATTTTTTTTATTAAATGCATCTTTAATGATTCCTTTAACTTATTATACATTGAGAGATTTTAATAGGTTATTGTTATTGTTAGGATCTTGATTGATTAACTATAACATGATGTTTAAATAATGTGTTCAAAAACTTTTAGTTTAACATTTGCTTGCATGTTAGTTGATACTCAATCACTTAAGTTATCTGATAGTAACGCTAGACGAATGAATCAATTAGATGGAAGATTATAAACCAAATGTAGTTAACAAGTGAAGTTGAGCCCTAGCTAACTTTGCTTATTGATTGTTCTTTTGCAATTACTTTGTTTTCAATTTAAGTAGTTCTAATTCTTAGTTTAAACCTTTTTTCACTTAGGATTTCTAGTTAATACAGGGAACAAGATGCTTAGTACTCAATCTCAATCCTTGTGGGAACGATATCTATACTTAAGTACACTTTCACTATCTCATAAACTTACTAATTGTTTTATAAGCTTTAGTGTTTAGGTTCACACCTGACCCAAATACACTTATGTTTAATACATAACCTTATAATTAACTTTCCAGCTAACTAAATCCCTTACAAGTGTTTAGGCTTGCACTAAACCATTACAATGCAATCAATACACTCTCAATAAATAAAATACAATAGCAATAAAGAGAGTGAGAGGCTTAATAATTCAATTTGCAAGACTTTAGACATAGTGAATGACTATTCTATTGCATTCAAAGCCAGTTGATGGAGTGTTTATAAATTTTAACAAGCAAGTAGTTGTTACTAATAAACTAGCACTAAATCTCTAAAAGTCTAGTAGAAAATCTTGCATTTAATGGTTGTCAAATGAATTTCATGATTAAGATGCCTTAATCATGGTTGTGATTCACTGTTGATACTGAGGATTCCCTTTTCATGGCCATGATATTCATATTATGTCTAATGGGTTATGACACATGGAATTTCTTCATTCATTCTTTAGACTAGCTGTTGCAATGCTCGTTTTTTATACAAGGATCACTGTCGTGAAATCCTAATCCAAATACGATCATTGATCACATTTGATTGGGGGTTTACAACTTCCATTGTGTACTAGCTTGTTGTTTTATGTCAAATGCTATCCAAGGTTACAGTCATGCCTTTAAGAATAACGATCACAATCTTCAAATTACTAAATGGCTATTTGGATAAATGACGTTCTTCAATTGGTTTTCCAAGTGTTTGTTAGAATTTTTTTGAGTATTGTAGGTTACGGTTGCGAGCTCTTATTCTCAATTATAATCAACATTTCATATTGGGGTTTCTAGTTGTGATCTTAACCACATACTCGTCTATTTCGTTTGGATCTATCTTAAAGCTAAATTACGATCGTGATTATAAATAGTATTAGTGACTTACAAGCTAGTTTTTTTGCATTTTAAAAAATTTTCTTTCTTTTTACTTTCTAATAGATCTTAACTTAATTTTCTATAAAACCAACACTTGCTACACATATTATGTAACAACCATATTCATTTACATAGCTCATATCATTCATGTCCAAAATACATATGCATAAAGGTTTTATCCATCCTATACACACAATCAAACATGTATTTGATGTACATATATGTATATGACACAAGAAGAGAGACAGAGTTTAGATTCAGTTGATGACCTGCGGTCCATATGTCTCAATCTAAAACTGGAAGCAACAAAGTGTCCAATTCCTATTCTTCAGTATCTAAAAAAAAATTTTGCGATTTGGTGAGTCGCGACTCAGTGAATAAAAACAATAATCAAATTCTCATGGCATAATCCATAATCAAATATCATCAAGATACATTGCAAGTATA
>CATIWR010271293.1:0-20365 GCA_949677035.1 Omphalea diandra
AAATTTCAAGTTTGGCATATCACCAAATTCCCATTTTATGACCATCAAACTCTTGAAAAACAAAACTAAGAGATAAAACATGTTTCATAAGGTTTAAGGTCAGTCATAATAAAAGAGGTATATCTCTTTCCACACAATAAAGTAAGCAAAATTGCTTCACAAAAATTTAGAGGTTATATAACCTTACAAATTTCATATTTTGTACTTTGTCTAAATCAATACATATGATCATCAAAGTATATGAAAACAAAAAGACTGAGGAGATTTTAGTTGGTTGTGAACAAACCCTAATAAAAGAGCCATAGCTCTTCACAAACACCAAATTAAGAAAAATTGTTTTACATGATTTTCTATAGGGCATAAAGCTACAACTTCAGGGTTTACACATTCCCTAATTCTTCCTTTAGGGTTATGAAATTGTGGGTGCAACAAGCTGCTCTAACAACAAAACTAACACATTCAGTTTTATTTCTCTTGAATTTCAATTTCCATACATGAGCTCCACCTCAAATACTCCATACTTCTTACTAACCATGTATGATTAACATGTTATGAAGGAGTAATTTCATGTGGCAAGAAGATAAATTAACTTATATATTTTCTCAGAACTAGAAAAACTTAGGGTTCCTTCCTAGGCAACTCACTCTTCTCCCTCTATTTCTTTTTCTTTTTCTTTTTCTTCTTCTTCTTCTTCTTCTTCTTCTTCTTCTTCTTCTTCTTCTTTGTCTTCTTCTTCTTCTTATTCTTCTTCTTCCTTTCTTTCTTTCTTCCTTAGGTCTTTCTTTCTTCTACTACCCCTCACATTTATCCTCTCTAATATGCTCTTAAAGGATGAAAAATGCAATTTGTAAATCGATTTTGATAAGACAAAATCATGGTGTCTCATTTCCATTGGTTGGAAGTTCAATTTTCCTTTTTTAGTCTCTCTTCTTCACTCCTCCATCACCTCCATCCATTTCTTAATCCATATATTCTCCTTATACTTTTGAATAAGCTCTAAAACACCATTATTTATGATGCTATAATATACACACAACATAAGATAATTTGCCATGCAACTATTCGAACATTATATATATGTTTAAGTGTCCCAAATGCAACGGTGCAAGTGTCATCGTTGTGCTTATCCAATTCATATATCTAAATAATCATTTATCTAATGTATATGTTTATGTAGGATTGCAAATCATTCATGCAATGGATATGTTCATGTAAGAATACCAATATATGAAGATAGAGATGTTACAGTCCAACTGGCGTTGAGTGTCTACTCTGGTGACATGAACTGGCAGTCTTCTTTCTAACGGCTAGTTTCGTGTCTTTACCTATAAAAGGACTCTCTCACAATAGAAACAAATAGAGAAAACGATCTAAAAATGAGTACTTTCATAGTGAAAAGCTATCTTTGAATAAAAAATGTGAAACAAGTGTGATCTAGTCTAAAATAAAAGATCATTGTCAAGACTTGCAAAAGTTATCTTCAAAAACATAGTTTGAAGAACAAACTTTTAGACTTCTCTCAAAACTCTCTGCAAATCAAGCATACCTTATGAGTATATTCTGAATTGATTATTGCTCGAGTAGGAGAGCTTTTCTTCAACATTCTAAGTTGTAATTTCATTTGAGAAAACCTTTGGTTAAGAGATTTAAAACCATACTTTGTGAAAGATTTAAGGTAATACTTGTAAACTACTTTAGGAAATGGTCTTAGTAGCACCAGAAAGTCGACTTGTAATGGTTTGATAGTGCTTGGAAACTATGTTGTAAAGGTAGTTGATAGCACCTGTAAGCTATTTGGATAGTGAAAGACTTTAATGGGAATACTAGAGTGGAGGACATAGACAGGTGGTACTGAACCTCTATAAATTGGTTGTTTTGATTATTCATTATTTATGCACTAGTTATTATTTGTTCTACTTGCCATTGCACTATTCAACCCTCTTCTAGGGCATCGACAACAACTCTCTTTTAATCATAAGTGAAATTTTTTCTAATTTTCAATGATGATAATTTAAGAAAAAAAAATAAGATTTATAAAAACAAAATAACTGGATAAATAGTAGAGAATAACTAGATAAATTAAGTAATTTTAATCATGAAATTATATCACTATAAGTTGTGAAACAAACGGATTGGAACAAATATTTTTTTTTTGGGGTTAGTAACTGAAAATTAAGATAAAATATGAAAATAATTATGTAATTTTATAAACCTTTTAGCAATTTTTTTAGTGTAAATGATTAGTCTATTGTCGTATAAACTTATGTACTAATTGAGACTAAATCCCTCTTCTAATAATCTTAAAAGGCAACTTCACATCAATTGATGCATTTAAAAAAAATTATTCTTCTAAAATATTAAATCCAAAAATCAAATACAAGAAACATATTAAGTCTTTCATCTCTTTTCTTTCTCTTTTTAAAACATTCAGCGAAAATTTTATTTTTTTTTAGATTTAAGATTTTGGCCAATGACTTCTCTCTCTCTCTCTCTCTCTATATATATATATATATATATATGCCTCTCTCTCATATGGGATTCTCAGTGCCTTTTGAGGGGTTTGGTAAGTTTAGTCATCAAAATTATAGAGGAAGATGATAAGTGATTCTCTTATAATTGTTTAAATCTACTAGATAGGTGCTAAGCCAAGCTTCTGAAGTCGTTAAAGGGTAATGATGCATTTATTCTTTCTCCATTTGACTGCAAATCAATTGTCATATAATTTGATGGAATTTGACTTTATCTTTTTCAAGTTAATTTGCTGAGCTTTTTTAAAGAACCTTAAAGTTTTATTTGTCTTAAAATTTGTTACGGTTTTGACAATATTTTTCAAAACCGAATTGGATTTTTCTGTTGGATCAATGACATTAAGAATTAAATTAATGATTAGTTTGACTTGATTAGGACAGATTTTATTATTATTATTATTATTTTTAATATTTTAAAGCTATTTTAATAGTATTTTTTAAATTTTATTTATTATTAAATAAAAATAAATTGAATCGGACTGATCAAATAAAAAATAAATCAGCTGATCAGTTCACTAATTGATCTGGTTTTTTTTAAAATGATTTTTAGTCAGTTTTATTAGATTTTTTTTTTGTTTAAGATAAGACTATTAATTTTATATCTGTTTACTTTATTTTAATATAATAACATTTTATTGAAAAAATTATACCCAAATGAATACAAAATAAATAAATTTGCTTAAATATCTGGATTCAACTTTAAACTTTATCAATTTTCATAGCAGAATTGCAAACTAAAAATTTTAAGAATTTCAGAAAGATAATAAATTTCACATATGAAATTACGAATGATTAGAAATTTATATTTAAAATATTAAGATTAAGCTTATATTTTTCAAATTGATGCGTCAAGCAATCTAAAAATATATTTTTTTTTTTTTAAAAAAAGCCTAAGAATTCAATTCTCAATGCAACATTTTCTTTCTCAATTTATAGGGGAAAAAGAAAAACGTGGTGTCCGAAGCAAAATTTATATTTGTGATGATGAAGGTTTGAACTTACAGATTATTAAACTTATATGGCGAAAAATTTTCCAAGTTCCATAAGTTGTCATTCCACGCAAGCAGACAAGAATATAATATGGACAATATCTAAAGCTGGTGATAATAATATGTATAATCCACATCCACATACTTACATATTTAAGCATAAATTCTCTTAAATATTGACCATCCACGTGTTAAGATTCTATTTTATTTTTCAGAGGACTTTCTTAAGAATTGGATGCATATATATCTCCTTCATTTTAAGGGAAAGCTTGGTCCGGTTAAGAATTTTGAAAGACTTTGGAATCGAACCGAAGAATCGGTCTCTCAAAAATAGAAGGATCAGAATCAGGACTGATTGCTTGAAGAATTGAAATCGAATTGAACTAAAAATCGGTCCGATCTAATTTGGTTCTTCGTTTTTTACAGTTTTTTATTTTTGTTTTGATTCTAGTTTGGTCCTAAATTTATTTTTTAAAATTTCATTATTATAATTATTTTAATCTATTTTATTTGTATAAACTATCTTTTTAAATATTGTAGAATATATTCTAACATAAAATTATTTATTTTGAATACATAAAATTAGTCAAAATATAATTTTATAATTATAAAAAAATTATAGTAAGTAATATTTAAGTGTACATTATAATATATTTACAATATTTAATTTCTATATTTTTATTTAGATATATAACATATACATATATTAAATTAATATATATATATATATATATATATATATATATATAATCGTTTCTTTAGTTCAGTTTGGTTTCGGTCTGGTTCTCAATTCAATTCTTAAACGAGGATGAGAACAAACCGATTTAAAATTAATATTGATTCGGTTTTGGTTCCAGTCCCGACCCTTTTCCTATATTTTCGGTCTAATATTTATTAGGATCCGATTTTTGATTCGATTTAGGAATTTTCGAGGACCATGCTTTGCCCTCCTTTATATTATATAAAAATAATCCTGAGTCGAGGCATTGCATAATATAACTATATAATAATATATTTTAAATAAATTTAATATTTATTTTTATTAACAATTAATCAATTTATTGAATAATAAAAATTAGTATACTAATAATAAATTATTATTTTATAAAAATTATTATCTAATTAGACATTCTCAAATAAATAAAATAATAAAATAAACATTGTAGTTAAACTAGTATTATAAATTTTAATAACAATACAATTATTTTGATGAAAAATAAGAAAATTTTAATTTAACTTTTTGTTGGCTTTTTAATTTTTTTTCTTATTTAGAGAGAAATAATATGAAAAATTTCCTACACTGTTAATTTTTTAAAATTACTTTTACATGAAGATCTTCCTGTATTGTTAAACTTTTTAAATTATTTTTTCGTAAAATACTTCATATATTGTTAAATTTTTTATATTATTTTTTAATTAAATAAATAAACTAAATATTTAATTATAAGTTTACTTGATATATGATGAAATAAAAGTATATTATAAAAAATATTATATTACAAATACAATGACTTGACAAATGATAAATACTTATTTAAATTAAGTCTGAACTATTTTTTTGAAAAAATAAAGAAAATATTTTGCATTAAACTAAGTTAATGAAATTATTAGAACTTAGACTTTTAGGTGATTATTTGATTGTTGTTTATTTAGAATCCAAATATTCTTTCTGTCTCTTTCTTTTTTAAGAAAAACATTAGAAAAATATAATTCATTAATAAATTGTATTTTCGAACAAATCTCTTGCACAAGCTTAATTGATATTTTAGGTCCTGAGCGGGTGGTAATAAACTGCACACTTACATTCCCTGTACACGAAATTGTTTTTTCTTGTTCTCAGTTTTCCATTAATTCCTTCCATACACAATCAATTTCTTTTTAATCTAACGATAATATTTAATTTTTTCATTAATTCCTTCTGTACAGAATCAATTTCTTTTTATATAATAATAACATTTCTTTTCCTTAAATAACGCATAAACTATGCTTATTTTCATTAAAAATAAGATTTCTGGAACCCACTAGTAATGACAAATCATCATTGAGTTCGTGCATTTGGAAATAGAGCATTTCACATTTACAAGTACATAGATTCACATGAAGAATAAAGTAGTCTGCAATATACAAAAATAAATGCATTTTCTGAATTATATATATCCAAAAAAATATTCGTGTATTTATTGTATTTAGTCAAACATGAGTTTGAAGATATTCTAATTGTAGAAAAAAAAATATATGTTCTTAATCAAGGATTCGAATAAGTTCTCAGTTCTTTCTTCTTTCAATTTATTAAATCAGTAAACAATTATTCTAATGTATAAGAGAATTTTTTAAGTTAGATTTTATCTTAAACATATTTTAATGGTCAAGAACTAGAAACTAATCCTAACTAAATTAGATACAAATAACAAATTCTGGTTTAAAAATAATAATTATTGTTGTTCTAATTAAAAAATTGACTATCCAGAAGCTGGAAAAAGAAACAAAAAAGTGATCAATCTGAATATATTCTATTGGTAACAATTTTCTAGAAGTAAATAATAGAATACAAGGCCACGAAGTCTTTATGAATATGAAATCATGCACCACTTTCTTTCTTTCTTTTTTTTCTTTTCTTTTCTTTTTTTTTTTTTAATGAGGCAATGTGAGATGAAGACCAAACAAAAAACTTAGGACTGGTTATGTAACAATTGCTTGTCCAAGTAGCCAACGTTGTTGTCAACTTTTCTTGCCAATCAAAGTACAGCCTTACATGCATGTTTTCAGCTTTTTTATCCATATTCTACAAGTGGGAATTGGATACCTTATGTGATCCTCCTCCTCCTTTCATCTTCACTTTCTCTCCCTTATACGTCCAAATCATGATTTTTGTATGATTGTGGACAAAGGAAAAAAAATAAAAAATCTTTGCTTCACAAATGATCTATATTTCATGGATGGTTGAAGAAAATAATTACATGGAAATGTTTCTATAAATATAGCTTTAAACCACAATTGGCAAAGCAAATTATCTGGGTAGGTAAGTCTCTTTACAAAAACGGACAAGCAATGCTCTAACTCTCTCTCTCTCCTTTCTTTTTTGGGTACGATATCAATATAAGTCGAATTCTTTTATTGTTTACAAAATAAATTAATGACGATTTCATAATATTAAAGAGGAAAATAGTATATGATGGCAAGAGTTATTTAAAGTCAATATTAAAAGTCATTATAAAACTCTTTATAAATGAGACTCTTAATCCATTTCTCTAACAGAAGAAAGATTTGTGGAGCACCCATTACTTAATACAAGTATTAAGACAGAGTGATGTGGATAGCATTTTTATTTTGTGGATTTTCTAAATCATTTGCAGCACTAAAAGTTTAAACAAAAATTATAAATTTTGAGTTTTTTTGGTAGGACTGAAATGGATAAGTTATGAAACTCACAATATAATAAAAAAAATACTGATTTTGGCTCTTGTGAGTTCACCAGCTTTAGCCTAAATGCATTGGAGGATGTCTTCACAATCCCGACCAGTCTCGGTGAAAATATACCGGTTCCTAGCATTCCACAAGCACCAAAAAGTTGTGGCAAACAAAATAGGCCAAGAGAAATTCTTGGAACCTTACCTTTGTACCCTTCAAGTTCCACGGGTATCGTTGGGTTGGGCAACACACAGATTGAAGAGTATGGTGTTAAGCAGATTCGTTGGCGCCCTCCCGCCGTTTGATTGGATCAAAATCAATACGGATGGGGCTGTTAAACAGGGGTCAGGCCTAGCAGGGCTGGTGGTTTACTGGGGGATACATTTGGGGCTTGGATCGCTGGCTTTGCTATGAATATTGGTACTTGCACAGTGACAATGGCTGAGTTGTGGGGGGTTTATATGGGTTTGAAGTTGGCTTGGGATGGGGCGTTCAAAAACTGTATAGTTGAAGCAAACAATAATGGAGTTATAGATATGATTAACGGCACTATTCCAGTTGTGAATGGGAATAAGGCCTTGGTTCGCAACATTCTTCAGTTGCTCTCTCAACCATGGAACGTTAAGGTGCAGCATGTCTACAGAGAAGCGAATTTTTCCGCACACTTCTTAGCTAACCTGGGTGCCTCATCTCCTGTGGGTATGCATGTTTAATCATTCCCCGTCTGGTGTCTTATCTTGGCTTATCCATGATATGAGTGGCGTCAGCTATGATCGCAATTGTGTAATCTAGTCTGAGGTCTTGCCTCCATCTTTGTACTAAAAAAAAAAATACTGACTTTTATATATTATAGCAGGATGAGTAACTTGTTTAATTGAATATATTTTTTGGCCAAAGATAAGTTGTATAAACACTACACTGACCTCTTTTAGTTTTTGCATAGTTTTAAGAATTTCATTTTCCTTTTCTTTGCTGTTTTTATTTGGATTTACGTTTCTTTTCATTTTAGAGTTTATGGTGTCTATATAAAGCATTATTTTGTTTGTTTTGAAGGTTATTTAATACTATTAGAAGTTTTCTCCCAATTTTACTTATTTACTTTTTAGTAATTGATAGAATTATTTTCTAAACACTATGCGCTGCATCAAATGGTATTTGAGCATGATGTGTTTAAGGGATTGAAGTCTTGAACTAAGGTGATGAGACGTTGCAACAATTAGAGCAGCTTCTGGAGCAATGAATGGATCTCAAATTCTAGTGTTTGGAATGATGATTTGAAGAAATTACATATCATTGTGATGCCTTAGAAAAATTGACACAAACAAGAATTAGAATGGTGATAGAAAGGAAGGAGTAGATGCAACTCATGGTCACCTTATTAATTGACGTATTCCTACACGTAGGCAAACCTATCTATGAAGATGATTTGAACGAAGAACATGATTACAAGCCGAACAATTATGGTCGATACCAATAAAATAATAGATACATGAGAAGAGATGTGCATAGTTATGATGAAGGGAAAATAATGATTTTTGATTGAAGGTTGATATTCCCAATTTATTATGGAGGTTTAGGTTGCCTTGTTCTGGATCAACCTATATTTATATTTTATTTTATAGATTATTATGAGCATCTTGATTTCGCAGTTGTACTCGAATAAGTGAAATCTTATTTACGATGAGGTGGGGAGGGGGGGCCATATTTTATGGTATGTATTGGAATCATCAAGGGATCTTTTAGGCACTTCATGGCGGATAGAAACCCTTAATGAAGATTAAGTGGCCAATGAGGCTAAAACGGGGCAATACTTTGGTACTACCCTTAACTTGAATGGAGTTGCCACCCGACTTTGTTTGGAATAAAATTTCGGGCAAGAAGGATTTTGAGCTAAATAGGTCAATCTAGAAGATCCAATCCATCTTCATCCCATCAAGATCAGGTTTGAGAATTGTGTACAATGTGGGAAATAGGTTAGGCACCACAATGCATCCGAATATGGGGATTTAGCCTTTGGATATTTTTAGTTCACAATTATAATTTTAGCCATATTGTTTAATTAGTCCATATTAGGCAGCCCTAAGATATTCATCTAGAGCATCTCAGGTCATCCATATCATCAACAAATTACAAAGATTCACCATGAAGATGGGAGATACATACATAATCACAAATAGGGGACAAAATGCATAAAACTAATCAAATATGAAATAAACATTAAAATGACGTCTCAACCTACAAAATAAGACACATGTTAGCCCCAAAGTCATAAGCAAAAGAGGGCCAAAACAAGCAACTAAGCCTGCCCAAAATAGGCAACACAAAAGGAACACATTGCTTCACCTCATGGAAAAGGAAGTCCTAACCAAATAAGTCCCTAATGTCCAATGCAATTCTTCATGTTAGGAGTCAAATAAGGGGTCTTAAACTATTGCCCATTTTTTATTATTAAGCATGTTAAACAAAATATAGAATGCTAAACATAAGATAAAAGCATGAATGAGAGAAAGGTGTTAAGCAACTATAAACATATGCATGATAAAACAAGCACATTGCAAATGGAGGTTAACAAATTTAGGAAAAATTTAAAAATATGGTGATCATAGGACCATCAACTCCCCCCTTAAGAGTTCTCCAAAGGAGTTTATCATGTTTAGGGCATCATCTAATGCATCTTAGACATGGATGAAGCTAGGATGCCAAAGAGAATATGAAAGTATAACCAAATAAAACCTAAAGGTATACTCCTTAACTTATTAATCAACACATAGGAAAGAGAAAATAAATAGAATTTTAAGGTACCAAGCTCTCCTTTATTTGAACATGTAACCACTAAGATGAAGTAAAGGAGAAAAGAAGCAAGTTAGTTAGCTAGCTAATCTCCTTATATAGTGGTGAATACTAAGGCACATAAACATTTATAATCAACATAAGTGGCTACCTAAAATTGAGAGAATTAAAGGGTCATAGAGATGGTAGCCCCTCCTTTTGTCATATTCCTCCATGAATCACCCTAAAAGCATAAAAAAAAAAAACATGGCAAATAAAGGTAGAAAAGAGAAATCTTATAAAATACAACATACATTTAAGATGATCATTGCCTCTAAGGTGAAGAATGAGGGTCATGGGTATTGCAACCTACCCATTCTTGTTGTGAAAGCTCATAAAAAACTTAAAGGAACTATAGAAACTCAAAAAGATAGCATAAAATAATGATTTGTGAGCAAAAAGGGTTGTACATACTAACTGGTGGTCTGTATAGTAAGTACAACCCTCTTAGGAGTCTTTACAAACATAATGGAAATCTGTACAGACCTCTAACATTGTAACTTTTTAGAAAAGAAGAATAAAAGAGAAAATAGGATAGGGGGAAGGGAGATTAACCTTTAGATGCCCTTTTCAATATTTCTTACCCTCATGTGCACTTTGGTATGAGACAAATCCTCTAAATGCTAAGCGAATCAATGCAAAGTATAATGCAAATGCTTAGTTTTTACATTAAATACTTGGTGTTTTGTGTTAGGGTTGGTGTTTTCTATACAAGGTGGGATTCTTTGAGGAGTGAATTTTATAGAGTTTTGTTAGGGTTTTCAAGCCTTCTCTCTCTGTCAATAGGAGGGGTACTTATGGAGGTAGGATGGGTGTTACTTAATGGATGGGATTACACCTTATCTTAGACATCCCATAGATAAAAATAAGGAAAATTTTAGAGAATATGGGTTTGTAAGTTATTTGCACAACCTTAGGGATGGCTGTAGAAACCGGGGTTGACTACATAACCTTTTAGGGCTTAATGGATAAATGTTTTAGAACATTCTTTCTGTAAGGATTTAGGAGACATTTGTACAACCATTAGATTGGTTATAAAGACTATTGAAGTTAGTTATATAGCTATCTATATTGGTTGTACAACCAATAGTTGATTTTCAAGGTTTTAGTTTGATGGAAGGTGAGTTTGACTAAAGGCTTTTTCAAGCTTTTACACTTTTCTTTTGTAATGTTTCTCTTAATCATTGGGGGATAATTCAAGTAGTTTCTCATCATTAGGCTTACATCATAGGGACTTAAAATCTAGTGCTCATGGTTTGCCCCCTTTTTTGCAGCGCTTAGAAAATGACTTTTAAGAAATGACTATTGAACAAGCCACTACAAAGCATTAGCTATAAGTGTAAATACCAAACAAAGGATATGAAAGGAACATTGTAAATACCAAACAAAGGATATGAAAGGATAACACTTCCTTAGTAGCTCTTCGAGTAAGAACTAAGTTTCGTGGCAACTCTCTAGCAAGTACTAATGTCAAATGCTTCCTTTGAGTAGCTCTCAAGTAGATATTGGGATACATCACCATCTTAGCAGCCTTCTAGCTTATACTAAGCTTCCTGGTAGTTCTCTAGCAGGTAGCAAGATTAAACATTATTTCAACAGCCTTTTAGTAAGTACGAAAAGTGAAATAATGCATTAATAGCCCTTTTGGCAAGTATCCAAGATGAGTGTTACTTCAGAAACCCTCTAGCAAATGATGAAGGTGAAATTGCATTTTGGAGACATTTTGAGAGGTATAAGGAGTAAATTGTGGTTCAGCAGCCCTCTAACAGGTACTAAAGGTAAAACTGCATTTTGGGAGTCATTTTGATAAGTATCAAGAGCTAATGGTTCAATAGTCCTCTAACAAATACTAAAGGTGAAACCATATTTTGGGAGTTATTTTGACAGGTATCGAAAGTAAATTGCAGTTTAGCAGCCCTCGAGTAAATACTGAAGATAAAGCTGCATTCTGTGAGTCATTCTAAAAGGTATCAATAGTAAATTGTTATTTGATGGTTCATGCAACAAGTATTTGGTATAGCTTTTGTAAGTCTTACACTATAAAATTTTCTCATTTTTTTTGGTTTTTATTTTGAGAAAATTACATCTCTTTTTCTTTTTCATTTTGCTTTTTTGCTTTTCTTTTTTTTTCTTCTTTTTTTCTTTTCTCTTCCTTTCCTCTTTTCTTTTATTTTATTTCTTTTTTCCTATTCCTTTTCTTTCTTTTTTTGCTTTTTTCTTTTATTTTCTATTTTACAGTTTTATATGGATAAGGGCTTGTATGTACGGACAACTTAATGAAAACATGGAAGGGTGCCAAAATTTTGAAGCACATAGAGGTATTAGTTGTTTGTATAGACAACATAGACAACTATGTTGTCTGTACATATAACTTTCAGGTATATATACCCTTCAGTTGGCCTTAGGCTGTCATTTTCATAATTTTGCGTCTTTTCTTCATTTTCTCTCTAAAGAACTCTCTCTCTCAAGACTTAGTTTCCTTGAGCTCATTTGCTTTTTGGGGACGATGGCCCATCACGACTCCCTTATGCTAGATTTTTATGATCCCACAATAGACTTTCTCAAGAGTAACTATTCTCTATACGATGAATTAGTCGCCCTGATGCACTTTCATGGCTTTGTTTTAGTCTCCCGCTCCTTCATGTGCACTCGAACACTTGCCTGAAAGATCTAGACCTGGGCATGAATTTGCACTTGATTTATGACCCTGTTTCTTGTGTGTTTGACACTACTTCTAGTGTAGTAGGTCCTCTAACCCTTGTCTATTATTTTTCTTTATTATTTTTATTTTTTTTACTTTTGCTTTTTACACCATCACTATCTCTAATCTGCATGCAAACATTAGGCTAGTCTTTAAAAATTGAATTAGCTTGCAGTACACTCACTTGTGAAATATTAAGATTAAAATTTTGATTATTTCTTTGATTTTTTTCATCGCCTTCTGTGTTTGGCTGCCTTTTTATATTTTCTTATATCTTTGATCTTTATTCTTGCATGCAAAAATTATCTACATTAGTTGTAAGATAATTTAGGTTTACAAAATACAAACATGTAAGCTCTCATAGAATTGTCATTGACTTTTGAAAATTTTTTGAATCTCGATGATTTTCTTATTTTCCTATAATTTATTACATACGCGTACAATGTTCATTTCACATTTATGTATTATTTTTCTATAGGCTTACACGAAATTCAAAATTAATCTAAAAGTTAATTCTATTATATTGAATGCATATATTGAGGTTTTTACTGAGATACTTTCTCTAAGAATTTATTGGGTTGCTGCTATATTTTCTCTTTTAAGTGCTTAGCCTATTTTCTATGCATTCCTACCTATCAAATATAAAAATTAGTTTTCAGATGAATTTTGTGCATGATTTACATTCCTGAGATCTTGAGATGTTGTAATTTCTGATTTTTGTCCTTATGTGCATTATCATGCCCTTTTGTCTCGATTCTTATTGGTTTATTTTGCCTTTTGGATTGTAGGTTGTAATTGCTTCTTCCTTTTTTTGTCTATGTTGTATTTCATTTGACTTGCATGTCATTGCTTATTTTTCTTGATCTTTTTCTTTTTACAGGATGACATCATCTTTCATATGAGTAGCAGGGCTATCACACTTGTAAGTATTTAGTTTTGGTGCCTTCCACTATAGGCATATGCTAGGATCAATCTATTTCTAGCGACTTTGCCTAACTAGCCTCTCGTAACGATGGTACAGTGTTGTACGCTCTAATTGAGCACTAGATGGACACGACGCACACGGTTCATCGATCCAATATTAGTGAGATCACTTTCACGCTAGTTGACTTCACATGTTTGACAGGGATTAGATGTTTCAGTATCTTCCTCCCTATCAACACTAGCAAGTATTGCCTCATGCTACAGGGGGATTACATTAGGTGGCTAGTAAGGTTCATTCCTCATTTAAAGAGGAACTTCTAGCATTTGAAAATTGTAAAAGGCTCTCTTGAGGTCATTGATCAGAGTTCGTCTGAGGTGATCGACTAGGCTATGCTATGCTTCCTTCTGTATAGCTTGATAGGGACTTTTTTCTCTAATCTTGGGGACACATTAGAGATTTGCCTACTATTAGCTTTAAAGGACTTCCAATTGGCATACTACTTTGACTGCGCTTGATTACGGTGGCATATTTATACAAGTTTTTGGATCTATATTGTTAGGGGTTATCACACCTCAATGACTATTGGTGGGTGTTCAAGATTTGTGTTATTTGAGTTCACTTTTCCTTCCCCTTTTTGCTTATTCCTTCGACATTGTTAATAATTTTGACATGCTTAGACGATTGAGTTGGGATTGGTTAAGGGCAGTAACCTCCCAATATTGATATTTACTACTTATGCTTCTAGTATTGGAGTAGCATTTAGTACTCTTAGATGCCCTTTAGTGTCAAGTGCGCTCACTTAAATGTGCTTAAGCTAGATTAGACACATTTTCCTATAAATAAAAATTAAATTATTAGTTTTTTAATAATATATGCACTTATTAAGATACTTACAATGGTTTTTTCTCTTGTTACTTTGACTTAGTTGGAGGGGGCTTGAGAGTAGATGGAGTCTTGAGTTGGTGGAGGTCGAGTGGCACTCTTATGAACATCGATTGCTAGTCGGGCCCTCGATGCTCTAGTGGTATTTGAAGGAGCACATGCTTCTATAGAGGGAGGGTCCTGACATACATCTAGTGCCTAAGGATCCTCCCAAGCATATGTTTTAAGGTGTTAGCCTCAAGGATGATGCATTGGACCAGGCCTTAGACGAGCAACCAAGGAAGGAGCTCAAAGTTGATGTTAGGGAATACTAGGCTTGGATGAAGGTGTCTTTGCTCGAAGGAGATTCTCATGTATGCTGCACACATTCAATTATACTGATAGTTCAAGGCTCATACGGGGACATTGTTGAGGAGAGGGGCTCGTGACATGAGGGTGAGGTAAGGGAGGGAACCTTTCGAGCTAGTTATAATAAAGGGGAGATGCAAGCAGCCTTGGATAGCTGAACATAAAGCCTGGAGCCCATGATCATGGAGGACTTACATTTCTAGACAACATCGTGGAGACCTGTCACTTCTTTTCTTATGGGTTTGTTAATGGCACTAGAGCTAACACAGTCCTCTTGTTCCTTCGAGCCTACTACAACTATTCAAGTAGGTTTCTTCATTATTTATTACTTTTTGCTTCTATTCTTTACAATTTTTATTATTTTGATATTGCTCTTGTATAGGTGCCTCATGTTTAGGTTGAACACTTGATTGATTTAGTAGCTGCATTGAAGTAGATGTTCACCCAATATATATATATATATGAATGTTTATAAGTGCTAATGTGTGCATGTCCTAACTACCCCAACCTTCTATTTATTGTAAGAGGAGATCTGACAGAAGGATCAAGAGCTTTGAGAGGTAAGTGCTGAGTTAGAAAAACTTCAGGCTAATTTGGAGTCACTGGAGCCAAGGACTTTGAGGAGGAGAAGGGATCTTTTGAGGATGAGGATGGGTTTTTTGAGAATGAGGAGGACTAGGTTCACCTTTGACTGCCCCCTAACTATTTTACTTATGGTACATTAGCTTATAGGGATCTTAGTTCATAGGGATACTTGCATACTTGTTTGTACAATATCTAGGTGTAATTTGCCAACTTATTTTTGGAATCTAGAATCCTTAAGGAATTTTAGGTCTAAATGCCCTATTTTTACTACACAGTCTACTTTAATTATTAAAGATGATATCATTATTTCTTTAACATTTTGCGCATTCTGTGTTGATGATATGTTTGACCCACTTTATCTTTCATATACATGCCTATTCAAATAGGTTCAAATCAAATCTTGCATACACATAAGGTAAGAACCTTTGTGTTGTTGTTTTAGTCTAGGGTGGCTTATACAAACCAGGGAGTTGTCTGTGTATATGACTTGTCAAGTTTGTATTGTCAATTTTATTATTCATAACTGTTTACCACTATTCACTTTCTCTCTCATCTTTAAACCATTTCACCTTGATTCTGCACCCTCATCTACTGTATTTTAGTTTTCCATTATTCCCTTTGATATCTCTTATTTATCAAAGTCAACATTGACTTGCTACGGGTAACTTGCTACTATTGGGATCCATCTACCCATTTCTTCCATCTTGATGACATAGAGATTTGGCCAATTCTTAATGAGTTTGTTACCATTCTAGATTGCCACATCATTAGTGCTGAACAGATTTCTTTATCACGTCTAGATTACCCATATGTCTGAAAGATGTGGGAGCTATTTGACTTGCCTTATGATGAGATGCCTTTATATAACTAAGGAGAGAAAAAGATATTGTTGTCTTCTTTATTCATCTTATATTCCTTGAAGGACAATACAAGGGTTATCCAAGCTTATATTTTGGCAGTTGTCTTGTGGGTGAGTATTTGCTTCGTAGAAATGATAGTAAGATTGACCATAAGATCCTCCTACTCATTGAGGAGATTGAGTAGGGCAAGACACCACTCCCTATGATTCTTAGTGAGACTATTCTGAGCTTAGACATAATGTCCCTAGGTATCAGGGAATCTTTTTCTTTCTTTAATTTTTATATGTATATTTTATTTTTTTCCCAAACTTTTGCATGGATCACCCTTATGGGTTTTTAATCAAGTGGGTTGCTTATTTTTACTTAAGTCGCTCTTTCGGGTTTTCAAGCTAACAAGTCTTTTTTTCTCTTTTTTATTACTATTATTTTTTTAATTTTTCTCATTTTTTCTTTTTTTTTAATATTGTAGGAGATGTTAGGCTTGCTGGAGTCTCCCATTGTGGATACGAGGCGATATTTTTGATAACATTATTCAATTCATAGCCTTTCAATATCTGCCTCTAGGTGAGTGGACTGAATGGCTATCCTACATATTTGATTCAGGTCTCCATTAGGCCTACCCATGATGGAAGCTGACTAGAGTTACACTGAGGATGTAGGGAGGGTGTGTGATTATCCCTACTTTGACATCTAGCACCTTCTACGATCTAACTAGAGTTCCTCAAAAGTTTAGGGTTGTATAAGACATGGTAAGCTTCTTCCCTTCCTTAATAGAGGGACCTTTCGCTTAGCATTTTATGGATAAGGTATAGGCCATATAGGTGGATCACTATATTTATCACATTTTTATTGCATAAGCTTCCATTCAGACGATGTTAATTTTGTGTCTTGGTTGTAGGATAGTTAGAGAAATAAAACCTTTTGGATCTCAAAAACATTTAAAACACTAATGTGTAAATGGAGAAAAAAAACTTCTTGTATTTCATTTAGCTTAAACAAATGTTTGATAAGGATTAATTTTATTATGCAAATGCATTTCCCTTTAGTACAATACTTGCCATGAATCATCACATTTTGCATATCAATATTTATTTTATGCTTGCTTACTACTTTTAATAATGGTGTACTAGAACATCCCTTCATCTTAGCTAATGTCTTCAATGTGTTGGCTCCTTGCTCTTCGTCTTTTATCCCTAGTGGTTGTCACGTCGTTCCTTTTCCATTTGCAATTAGATTCCTTCAATAACCTACCATTGCTTTTTTAGTGGTCGTCTGCTCTCTCTTGCCTTTATTTTTAATTTTTTTCTTTATTCTTCTTTTTGTTTCTTTTTTATGCCTTAACTTTTGTTTAAGCCGCCCTTTTGAGTTTTCAACTAGTGGGCTTATTTAGTTTTTTACCTTTTCTTTTGTGCCCTAAATTTTGCCTAAATTTCCCTTTCGACTTTTTTGACTTAGTGGGCTCATCTATTTTTCCTTTCATCTTACACGAAGTACTTCTTCAATTGGTCTAAGTTTACTGGCTCAAAGAACTCATTTCCATATCCATGTTCCATAACCATTACCTAAATATATCCATTTGACCATGTAGGAGCTTTTCCAATTCAGCTTAAACTTTCCCCTAAGATCTTGAGTTTGTGGCCGCATTGCCTTCAGTACTAAGTCTCCGACATTTATTGTGCTAATCTTAAATTTTTTTATTAAAAATGTGTGTCATCCTTCTTTGGTAATGCTATATATGGTAGAGGGCTCTCAACCTTTTCTCATCTAATAAGGATAACTAGTCATATTTGCTTCTAACCCATTAATACTTAGGGACTTTTATCTCAATTAAAACTCGAAAGGTTATTTTCATCTCCATCGAGAACATTACTTCCATCCCATACACCAAGGAATAAGGCGTCATCCCCATCGACATTCTAGCAGTGGTATGGTATCCCTATAGTGTAAAGGGTAGCTTTTTTGACAAATCCTTGTAGGTTTCTAATATTTTATCCAAGATATTCTTGACATTTTTATGAGCCATCTTGACTGCACATTTGCTTATGGTTTATAGGACAAGGACTTATAATGTGCCACTTCATACTTTTCTAAAATAATCTTGACTTTAGCTTTTATGCAATGTACATCGTTATCTATCACAATATGGTGTGGCAAGCCATAGTGATAAATGAGGTTCTTTACTATAAATCTGGCCATTTATTTTTCCTTCAGCTTTTTAAAGGGCTCAGCTTTTAGCCATTTGAGAAATAATCGACTACCTCTATGATGTACTTGTGTGACCTCATCAATGTTGGTTTTACTTCTCCAATTATGTCTATACCCCATATGGCAAATGTCTAAGGTGAAGTCAAGTTTTATAGCTCCACTGATTGTAGATGGTTGAAACTTTGGAAAACTTGACATTTATGGCAACTCTTTGTGGTTTTGATACAATCCTTTTTCATGGTAGTCCAATAGTATCCCATCCTTAAGATTTTTTTAAATTAGGGCCATTTGATTCATGTAGGGACTACAAACTTCTATATGTACCTCTTCCATCAGTCTATCGGCTTTTTCTTTTGTTAAACTCCTTAAATGAACCCCATCGGGGTATGCATTTATACACCCTACTATGGGAAACTATGAACTGTGATGCCAAGCTTTGGATAACATCTCTATCTTTCCTCTCTGCCCTTTCAAGGTACGTGCTATTCTCTAAATACATTTGCACATCATAATACCATGGCCAATTTTCTACAGATACCTACATTACCCTTTCTCCAGTATAGGATGGCATTTTGGACTTGAATGTAAGGGTTTCACTAGCATTCTCTTACACCTATCCCAATAGCAACTAAAGTATCCAAGGCATCTACCATCATATTCTCTTCCCTTGGGAGGTGATGAAATACAATCCTCTGAAAGTTTTGGCTCAATATCTTTATGTACTCTAAATATGGCCTTAACCACTCTTCCTTCAATTTCCATTCATCAGTTATCTAGAAAAATACTAATAAAGAGTCATTAAATTTCTCCACTATCCTTACCCTTATGTGAACTAGCGTTTCTAACCCAAACGCACACGTTTCGTAATCCACCATGTTATTGATCACTCCAAAGTCTAACTTCTTAGTCATAGGCAATAATTCTCTTTTAGGTGAAACAACGACTATTCCTATTTTGACCCCTTTTTTTGATCACTACTCTATCCAAGTACATTTTTCATCCTTGGGGTTCTATTGTTGGTAAGCTTTTATCAAGAAATTAGGGAGGTTCATGTTCTTTTACAAGTGGTTATTGTGTCAAATATTCTATAACTATTACCTTCTTCATTACATATTTGATATCAAACTCTATAAGAAGTATTAGCCATTTTACCAACTTTATAGTTAAGAATAGGGCTTCACATAGACACCTAACTAGATCTAGTTTGAAGACCACCTTTATCGAGTATTATTAGAAGTGCTGTCTCAACTTCTTGGAAGCCTAGACCATTTCTACACATGTCTTCTTAATATGATTATACCCTTTCTCATTAGGGAGTAATTTCTTATTAAGGTAGTATACATCATGCTCATTTCCTTCATTATACTCTTATGCCAACACAACCTCTATGGATCTTTCTTCCATCATCAATACAAAATCAAAGGTTTTTTTAGTTTCAATGGTCTTAGTACTAGTGGTTTAGATAAATACTCTTTGTTTGTTTAAAGGCTTTTTGACACTACTCATTCCACACCACTAACTAGTCCTTTCTTAACAACTTGAAGATTGGCTCATAAATTGGAGTGAGCCTAGCTATAAACCTATTGATTTATTAGAAACATCCTAAGAACCTGTTGAACTAGGATAATCAATCCTAGGTTTAGAACCTCTTTTGATCTTGACAAAGTAAATTGATCATCACTAATATTTCAAATAAGTGTTGTTCTTGCAGAATTGAATCAATCTCTCAAGAAGAATTGAAGAAGTCGATGAATTCCAAAGTAACATGTAAATCGCGACCGCAACCTAAGATTTGCGACCGCGACTCATGTTAAGACATGCTGAAAATCAAGCAGCCGAAATTGCAGTGCCATTCTCGGCCACGATCCTTGAAAAGAAAGAAGTCAGATTGACACAGATGAATTCGCGGTGGAAGTCTCGGCTGAGTCGCGACTGCGAATTTCAAAGAAATTCAAGAGGGAAGCAAGTTCACAACCACGGCCTGACAAGTGTCCCAGAAGACTGTTGGAAGTCAAAAATCACGGAGACATCTTGCTGGTAGCGACCGCGATCCTTGTGGAAGAAAGTTAACCAATTTGGCAGTTGGATTCGCGGCCTCTGTCGCG
>CATIWR010271321.1:0-31700 GCA_949677035.1 Omphalea diandra
GAGAATGACACTGCGATTTCGCCTGCTTGATTTTCAGCATGTCTTAACATGAATCGCGGTCGCGAATTTGTAGGTTGCGGTCGCGATTTACATGTTACTTTGAAATTCATCAATTTCTTTATTTTCTTCTTGAGGGATTGATTCAATTCTGTAATAACAACACTTATTTGAAACGTTAGTGATGATCAATCTAATTTGTCAATATCAAAAAAGGTTTTAAACCTAGGATTGATTATCCTAGTTCAACAATATGTTTGAATGATAATAAAATAATGATAAAACCTTGAGAAGTTCTAATATTTGTGTTTTAGTGTTTTTGTATCCTATAGAGGAGAATGTTATGATAATGTTTTCCCATAGGCATTGTAAGTCTTTAATGGGCATTGGGCAAATTCAACGGGCATTGAAGAATAAACAATGGGTGTTGAACTCTTCAATAGACATTGGGAGAATGCTTAATAGGCATTAAATAAGTGCTGCAAATGCTTAAAAGCTTTTTAGACCTCGCAATAAGTGTTGTTCGTTCACAATAAGCGTTGGAGAAGTGCTTCAAGATGAGTTTAACACACTGGACCTCGCCATATGCGTTATGGTTTTGCAATGGGCATTGATCTAGACCTAACAATGAGCATTGCATATTCGAAATAGACATTGAAAAGTGCTCCAACTTAATAAGCTAAAGCTTCTGTAACTTGAAAACGAGCTTTGGCCTTTCTCAACAAACGTTGAAGAAGTTTCCAATGAGTAGTACGAATTGCTCAACGGGCATTGAAGCATGTTTGCAAGAATTTTAAAAACAAAGCATCAAGTTTGTGCTTTTTTGAAAATCCATAATAGACGTTGATCATGAGCCAACGAGCATTGAAGTTGAGATCAACGGGAATGGAAGATTAACAACGGGCATTGGAGCTATTCATTACAGGTTCAATGGGAGTTGATGAGAAATAATGAGTGTTGTCTCCTCTAACAACTAGTTTTGAAGGAAAGCTGTCAGACTTAACTTCAAATACTCCAATGACTAGTTTTGTAGTTTGCGTACATAAGAAGGTTTTTTCAAGCCTAAATTGATTGATGAAACATTGTGAACACTTGTGAACAACTTGTAAACAACTTGTAAACATTTAATAAGCTCTTTGTGCAAACCTTTTGGTGTTGTTTTTGCATTTGGGTAGAGTGAGGATTGTTTTTGTTACTTTTTATTGACATTGCTTGGCTCTATCCTTGCTAGTGGTTGTAAAAGTTGGTATTGCACTTAGAAAAATATAAAGGGAAAGGTTGTCTTTAGCCTGTAAAAGGAAATGTTTTTTATTAGCCTGAAAAATGGAAAATTTTATTCTTTAGCCTGAAAAAATAATAGAAAGGCCTAAGTGAAAGATTGAAAAGTGAAGTAGACACTTTGCTGAACTACTATAAAATGTTTGTGTATAACTCTCGTTATTTCTGTTGTTGTTTGTATTTTTCTTTATAACCTAATTCATCCCCTTTTTGGATTATCATATCTCCATCTTATTCCAACAACCTCAAGCCCAAAGAAGTCTTACTTTCTGTCCCCAAACTGCCTAAGCTTGATCATTGTCTTCCTTATCCCTTACCAGTCTTATCACCAAGCCATCACTTGCAAACATCATTGGTCCCTCCACCATGCCAACTCAAGCTTTCTTATAGAGCATGCCTAATACTTTACCAACCTAATCACCTCCTCAACACTTTTCTTTCATTTATATCAAACACTAATTTCCTGTTTTCTTTTTGTCATAGGTCGGATCCCAAGTTCCGCATCAAAGATTGAATGTGCTATTAATTATATGAACAATGCTTTTGATTATATCTTTTGGACATTTGTTTCAACTATATTATGTATTAGCCATTAATGGCTTTCCTTATTACAGTTTTATTAGCCGTTGTTACTCATTCTATAAATTATATAAACAATGCTTTAACTTTTACTTTTCAAACTTCTTATTATAATTATAGTTTAATCGTCAAAGTTTTTCTTTGTTATCGCTTTTATAAACGGCAGCAACATGAATTCATCTAATATATATATAATTTTTTAATATGTGTTACATAATTCTTTTATTTTATTAATTTTAAAGTTGTTATATCATTTTTTAAAAATCTAACTTAATTAACAATCAATTTAAAATAAAATAAATACACATTAAAAAATTGTGTTCTAAAATAAAAAATATTTTATAATTAATTAACATATAAAATTTTAAATGAATTCTATATTAAAATTATAATAAAAAGAAAAATTGCAGAGCACATAGAGCTCCACCGGTAGTATAGTGTAATGTCATCCACCGCGAAGATGAATAATACCACTACTTCCACCACCATTAAAAACCACCAAGATCATCTTCTACTCGATCCCCAACCCCAATCCCACCCTGTCCAACCAAATTCCCATCTCCAACCTCAACCCCGTCGCCCTCGTGGTTTTGCAGCCGCCTCCGCGGCCACATCAACAGATCCCACGGACACAGTGGCTGTCAATGTCTCAGGTAAAGGCAAGAGAGAGAGGGAGAAAGAGAAGGAGAGAACGAAGCTTCGAGAACGCCACCGCAGAGCCATCACGAGCCGAATGCTGGCCGGACTAAGGCAATACGGTAATTTCCCCCTTCCTGCGCGTGCCGACATGAACGATGTACTTGCCGCTCTGGCGCGTGAGGCTGGGTGGACTGTTGAGGCTGACGGGACCACTTACAGGCAGTCTCCTCCGCCTTCTCAAATGGTAATAATATAGTATATGTTTTTAACATCCATGTAAAAATTGCCGTTTTTAACTGTCACTGATGATGTTTGGCAATGGGCTAGGCATCATACGGTGGTGTGAGACTGGTGGAAAGCCCAGTTTCTTTGAAAAACTGCTCTGCGAAAACATTGGACTGTCAGCCATCATCGGTTCCTAGAATTGATGACAGCTTGTCGCCGGCTTCTCTTGATTCGGTGGTAATGACAGAGCACGATATAAGGAGTGACAAATTTGCCAGTGCCACCAGTCCTATCAATTCTATCGATTGCCTGGATGCTGATCAGGTACTTTTTTAACTAAACATTTCTCCACTTCAATGACTAGTGGGGAGGATATGCAATCATGTGTTGAATTTTGTTTTTTCTTTGGCATACTTTTGTTTTTCAACTATATAGTAAGAGATATGCCTGTTTGTTTGGAGGATAAGCAAACTGTTTTGTCGGGATGGGGACTTAAGTTCTAGACACTGATAATTACGTTGCATGTAATTTCCATCAATTATAAGCAGAGTTTGAAATGTTGAACACACTGCCTTCAATTTTCAATCTCTTGATTAGGAACCAGAAAGAAGAAGAGGGATATTTACTTTATTGTCCTTCTATCAAGGATAGGTTTCATGGATCAGTGTTCAAATTTGTTTTAAGGCTAAAAGGATAGGAGATTGGATAACTAGGTTTAAAGGGATATGATCAGGGAATCATTGTGTTTGTTTAAAGGAGCTGGCTTGGACCCTGAGTACTACTTGTAATTAACACTCTTTTCAGACAATTTAATGGGGGAACTAATAAGGGCTTTAGGTAATTTAGGTAAACAATGTTAAATCTGAACTGTGATGCAATTTGCTTGCAAGATTGAAGAAAAATTCTTAACTTTATATATAGGTTTCCTTATGCATTACAGGCAAGGTTACTTGCTGAAATACATAAAATATTAATATTGATTCAAAATCTCGTTTACTTTTATCAAATTGATTCACTTGTTGAAAAACAGTGCACTAGAAGAATGCATGTGACACAAAGTGGTCCTAAACAACTTATCTATAATAAGCAAGAACCAAATTAGCATAGAAGATTCAAAATAAGACCCTTAACATTACAAGCTAGTCCATCTATAAGAATTAGAAAGCAATGAATTAACTTTAGGTCCTAAAATCAAAGACAAGTATATAGATAGTTAGTCAGCAGTTGACTGACTAAAACAATCTTATGAAACCCACACAAGGTCTTAAACAGCCATGGTGGTGGTTGCATGTGGCCATGCCAGCATGTTGTGCTCCAAGTATAATGGTTGTGGTGGGTGCTATTGTATGCTTGTTTACGAACATCACAGTATATCATCATTGTCGATGTTACTGTTGCAGTCATGGTGTAACGAGTCCATATGACATGTAATGACCATCATGCACCCATTATGAATGATGCTGACTTTGTGGTTGATGGACCCCAAATGACTGTAGAGCAAAAATAGAAATTATTTTTCCTTTTTTTTTTTTTTCTTGCTTCTGCAATGTGGCATTGGAAATTCTGAGATGTATTTTTTTTGTTTTTTCCCATCCTTTTTTTCTTTTTCCTTGTTTTCCCAAAATTGAGGGGACTAGATTTATGATCGCACATCTCATCCTTACTTACATGCAACCTCACTTATATGAGTGCACATCTAATTCCTTTTATGTGGCACCAATGCACCATATGGGAAACACTCAGATAA
The DNA here is from genome assembly GCA_949677035.1 of Omphalea diandra. Lineage (NCBI taxonomy): Eukaryota > Viridiplantae > Streptophyta > Magnoliopsida > Malpighiales > Euphorbiaceae > Omphalea > Omphalea diandra. The sequence continues at coordinate 4,466 of CATIWR010271321.1, forward strand.
TTCATGGGTTGAAGTTGGGTGTCTGGCTACTGTCTGTTGTGAGAAGCATCTTGTAAGTTGCTAAGCCTACTGGGTGATTGTTTTATGAGGTCTGATGAGCTTTTGTATCCTTTTATTGCTGGATAAGTTTGTATGAACTTAATATGTTATTGGTGGCTAATTGATGCAGCTTATACAAGATGTTCGTTCTAGTGAACATGTTGGTGATTTTACAGGCACTTCATATGTCCCTGTCTATGCAATGCTTGCTGTAAGTCTTTGGTTTTTCTGCTTCTGTTTATTGTACTGCTTCAAATTGTTATGAGGCTTTGATGTACTCATCTGCCTTGCGTCTTCATTGTTGCATTTTCTTGAATTTCAAATACCTTTTTCCTGAATGCTAAAATTTTTGAACCACTGCGACAGACTGGATTTATAAATAATTTCTGCCAGTTGGTTGATCCGCAAGGCGTCAGACAGGAGCTAAGCCACATGAAGTCTTTGAATATAGATGGTGTCGTCGTAGAATGTTGGTGGGGAATTGTTGAAGCATGGAGCCCACAGAAATATGTATGGTCTGGCTATAGGGAACTCTTTAACATCATCCAGGAATTCAAGTTTAAATTGCAGGTAATGGATTTCATAAATGATGGTTGTTGATTTTAAATTTTTTCTTTATCTGCTGTTAAATTTCTTGATTTTTAGGTCAAATGAAAAAGTAGTTTTGCGTTTGGAGTAACCAACTGATGGTACAATGAATTCCTTATTTATTTGTTTCAATCACACCTGTATAATACTAATTTTTATGGAAGTTTTGAGATACAAGATTTTTGACTCTAGCTTAAATCCTTAAAACATCAAAACAATCTTAATAGCAGTGCAGTCCACTGTTTTGGAAAGTAAGTTTACGAAGCAAAATTTAATAGTTGATTCTCTCTTTCTTTCACAGTTGCATATGTGATTTGAAATCAAAATTGACACATATTCCTTAAATGGAATTTTTCAAAATTGTTTTTAGTATCTACACAAGTTATTGTCTGTGTGAATGGCCTTTTTTACTTGAAATTGATGTTACCAAGCGTATTGGTCTATATGATTACTTCATAATTCTCTCTCCTAAAACCATTTACAAACATTTTTATGTATTTTTGAGATTTAAACTGTTTAATTGTACATTTCTTAAATCACGTAGCGTTGCTAGCTACTTATTTTTTCTTTCTGTTATAGAATATATTCTGAAAAAGGAAGAAAGTATCTTCTTATTAGAAATTCTTAGGTTATTAATTTTTTAATTTTCTTCTCATGGTTTCATTATAATCTGGAAAACACCTTCTTATAATTGTTGAATGGCCTTTGAAATCACTTTCTTAAAATTTGAAGGTTATAATGGCATTTTATGAATATGGAGGAAATGAGTCTAGTGAAGTTTTGATCTCCCTCCCTCAGTGGATTCTAGAGATTGGTAAAGAGAACCCGGATATATTCTTCACAAATTGTGAGGGAAGGAGAAATGCCGAATGCCTATCTTGGGGTATTGACAAAGAGCGAGTTCTGAAAGGAAGAACTGGGACTGAGGTATTTATGAATTTATACTTATCCTATTCTATGCATAGTTAATTTCTATTATATTATTGTCCTTCACATCTTTTCTAGTCTCTCTCTCTCTCTCTCTCTCAAATTTCAACTGTTTCTCCTTTTAGGACTTCTTTGGCAGATTGTTCAATATAACTATGCATTTAGTAGCATTGTCTTGCATCTGTGCAAAATATCCTACCTTTAGATTGTCGTTGGAGATTTGGATCCATTAGTCTTTAGATACTCAGCGGAGATTTAGATCCATCTTTCTCTTTGGGCGACTTGATCGTGGTCGTTAAAACTCTTCAGTTTACACTGGAAGACCCATGGCAATGAGGATACTTGGACATGGGGGCGGCAGTTTGACATGCATAATCGTGGAAATATGATAAAAGATTCAGATAATAGACGAGTCTGACTCTGATTTAGATACCTATACTCATTATTTATCCCCGAGTCCAAGTAATATAGACTATGTCTAGTTCTTTACCATGCTGGTGGACAAGTACATGAGGGTTGTCCGAAGAGATCAAACTGACAAGATGGATAGAAAACGTGTTCAAGGTTGTTCTCTTAGGCCTTTTAGCCTATGTTACTTGGACTCGGGAAAGGTATCCGACAAGGGTACATATCTGAGAGTCCTACCCCTCACTTTTTAAAATTTAAGATACTTGGGTATGACTAAAAAGGATCCAAAATTAGGATACGGATATGGGGATACATTTAGACATATACTTATAAAAAATATAAATATTTCATATGTAATATTTTAATTTAAAAGATTAATCAAATTCCAAAAGAGATGATTAATTACATTTAAATATGTTAAAAGAAATTCTAAGCTCTATTTTGAAATTGATGAGTAGTAATTTTTTTTATCCAATTTTTATTTTAAAATTGATAAATAGTAATTTTTTTTACCCAATTACTAATATTTGATACTCATATTATCTCCAAAAATGGCAATTTAAAATTAAAAATTATCTCAAAAAATAAATATTTCATATAACAATTAATAAATATAGATTTATATTAATTATGAGTTGTAGTGCTATCTTTTTCTCATACTTATCAATTTCCAATAAAAAGCTTTTTCAATTTTCAATAAAATAAAATAAGGTTAACTTTAAAAAAAGAAAACGTGTAGGCTACAGCTCATTAGCTCTATCTGCATTATCAGTTTCCAATAAAAAATTTATCAAGTTTCCAATAACATAGCTCTCTCCACCATCTCTTCAACTCTCCGCTTCTCTCTGTTTCTCTATCTCTCTACTTTTTCTCATCCATTCTCTTACACCTTCTTTTACAACAACATCCATTCAATATAATTGCAAACTGTTCACTTAACTAAAGATGATGGAAAGAAGGCCTCTCTTTCTCTCGCGCTTGGCTTCAGGTTTCTCTCTTTCTCTCTCTGGCTCCCTCTCTCTACTGTTTCTCATTCATTCTCGTACATCTTCTTCTTTCTTGTTTTAGGATAAAACCCATTCAATATAATCACAAACCGTTTACTTAACAACAGAGATGGCGGACAAGAAGGCCTGTCTCTGTGCTTGGCTTCAGGTCTTTTACCGTATCCGCTTTTAAGTTGAACGATCAGGGAAGGATCCCATACCGATACCTGTGTATTGTATCGACATGGGTACCTCTTCATTTTTGAAGAGTCCGAGTAACATGGCTTTTAGCCCTCTGGATACTATCTCAGTTTTTAGTAGGCCATGCTACACAAATGCTTATTGCATATATGTTGCTCATTATAGTTCTTAAATATATGCAGGTTTATTTTGATTTTATGAGAAGCTTTCGAATGGAGTTTGACGACTTGTTTGCAGAGGGTATAATTTCTGCCATTGAAATTGGACTTGGAGCATCTGGGGAACTGAAGTATCCGTCTTTTCCTGAAAGGATGGGATGGAGATATCCTGGTATCGGTGAGTTTCAGGTATCTATTTAAGTTGACACCATTAATATCTTTCCCTTCATTAGTCATTCTATGTTCATTCAGAGACATTTACTGTTTTGTGTTTTGGGTCCTGGGTTTTGTCTATAGCCTGCAACAGAATGTTATGGAAAAGCATATATCGTGATGTTTCGATGATCAGGTCTATTCTGATTGTGTTTGGAACTGAAAGCACTTGATTGATATCATTTTCATATTCAATTGGATTTGATTCCTCTATCCTCTAATACCTGATTCCGAAGCAAAAAGATGTCTGGACGCTTAGTTTGCTCATGATGGGTCCTTTGTCATTCTAAAGATCTGCAACAAAACCATATTTATTTGTTGTCTGGCAAGCAGGGATGCTTGTTAGTTGTTATGAATTTTTTCGCATCTGAGGTTTTAATTTGTAATTTTTGGGATTTTCTAAGAAAATAACGATAGTATCTTGTGGAATTCTCATATCCATAGCAAACTTATTCATAGGGATATGAAAGAATTATCGTTGTTGCTTGTTTGTTGGATTTTATTCAGTTGCTTCCTAGAGAATATAGAATGATGTAGTACTTGCATACTAGAAAATTTCTTGTAAATTCTTTTTTATTCCTTTATTCACTCGATACAATTTGGAAAATTAAGGGGCCACTCAAAGTGTGGTATTTTGTTTTGTCAGTTTTCCAGAAAATGAATAAACATGATTTCTTGCGAAGCAAAAATCCTACCAGGGTCTTATCTTCTGATTGATGTTGTATGTGTTATAAGAGCGGTGAGTCTCATTCTTATCTTTTTTTTTTTAAAACATTATGAGGTGGCTTGCCATTTGAAATTGTCTTTTTAGCATCTTTGAGGGTCATTGAGTAAGTTGTTATAAAAATGGAGAGGATTTGGTGGTAAGAAAGCTGCCAAAGTTCTTTGGAAGTCAAGTCTTTAGTTTTCTGAGTCTTTGGATGGAGAGATAAACCCATGTCTCAAGAATCAGAGTCTGCCTTTTAATTTGTTATGTGCAGAGCTGTGTTTCTGGCTCTAGGTAGGTTTCAGGAGGGGTTTCTTTGAGTGCTATCTAACTTGATTGGAAGACATTACCTTTTTATCTCTTTTTTTTTTTATTTTTTTTTTGGGGGGGGGTGGGGTTGTTTGTTTAGGAGAATACCTTATCCTTGACAATGTACTGCCCTTTATTACTTTCTCCATAATTTTTCTTTTCTAATAAAAAAATCAGCCTCTGCACTAGTTGCAGAGCTTAAGTTTGCTTTGTTTTGAAGATTTTTTCCAACTTGTAACCTTTTCTTCGGTTATCTTTGGATTATACATCTGAAAAAGTAATTATATAAGTATTGGTTTCTTACCTTTTGAAGTAAACTTTGGAATAAAGTTATTAGTCTTAAAGTGCTTTCTTTATGATGGATGCTTTTACTATTGACCTGATGATGCATCCTTTTCATAGGTCTGATTTCTGAAAAATGAGTGATTCCTAGGAGGTCTAGCATGTGTTTTTTTTTTTTTAAATCTTTTTTTGCTTGTTAATTCTCTTATATGTGCACTGTGCAACATTTTTCTATTTTTTCCCTCATGCTTTTGTTCTTTTGTAGTTTTTTATGTGCACCTAAACCTGGTTATATAAGCCAGTCACAAATCCTTTGATCCTTAATTATCTGGTTCTAGATACAAAGGGAAAAGGCATTAAATTGCTGTCACATAAAAAATTTCTTAGCTATGTTTATGGTGCTGCTTTGTGGATCTATTCAAGTGTTGTACATATGCTTTTATCTCCGTGATACATAACTAATGCCCTTATTCGAAAATAATTCTTTCCAAGAATGATTCCCTGTGCTCTTAAAACTTATGTGAATTACTTAAACATGTAATTGTGTTATGATAAGTTATCTACTTTATAAGTTAGATATATCTAGAATGGTTTTGAAAGTTTAATATCCTAATTCATGATGTACTTGTATAAATAATTTCAGTAGCTGGTGTATCAAATTATTTTAAAAATAATTTCATGTTCCCATTGTCAATATTTAATCCATTCTGCTATGTCAGCATGGTTTTCAAATTTTCATGAATGTACTCTGGATCTGTCCACATCTGATACATCTACTTTTGTGCATGATCATGTGGCATTGAATGCTTTAGTCTACCTAAAACGTAAATTGATTATTACTTCCCCATGACATGCTATTGTCACTCATTTGTATCTGATTATATTTATTCTTTTGCCACTATTGTGCTTCTTGTAACTCAATTTCCAGTTTGTTATTTTATTATACTTGCTCTAAATTTATTGCCTTTGTGCAGTGCTATGACAAATATCTACAACAAAGTCTGCACAAAGCAGCCAAAATCCGTGGGCATTCATTTTGGTCTAGGGCACCTGAAAATGCTGGTCAGTATAATTCTAGGCCAAATGAAACTGGGTTCTTCTGTGAACGAGGAGATTATGATAGTTACTTCGGGCGCTTTTTCCTTCATTGGTATGCCCAGACTTTGATAGACCATGCTGATAATGTTTTATCTCTTGCAAGCCTTGTCTTTGAGGATACTGAGATAATTGTTAAGGTATGTGTATATTTTATTGTCAGTCACAAAATGTTAAAGCTGGATTGATGACATGCTGCATTTGTTAATCTTCTACAGGTGATATGGATGTAATCTCTTTTAGTATCAATTCTATGAGATGATTGAAATACAAAAGCAATCCATAAATATCCCAGGTGTTGTACATTTTACTTGAGTGAAAAATACCCGTAGGCTTTCAATCATATTTGTCTTAGAGTGAAAAATGAAAAATTTCACCATTATATACTTTAGAGTGAAAAAAATACCCGTAGGCTCTCAATTATGATTGTCTAGGGTGCAAGGTGCATTTAGGTGCAAAAAGTAATTAAGGTATATGCAAAACACACAAACATAGATGCAGATCTGTGAGAACCAATTAAACTGTATATGGTAACATATAATAATTCAATTTGAGGGTTCATTAATTAAATGCAAAAATGTCCAAATATTTCATGATAAGGCATGGATAAAGATAAATTTCTCATAAAATTTTATTTAGTATGGGATGAACAAATGGGTTCTATGAGTGAGATTTGCACATTTATAAGTGCAAATGTCTGTGGTTTGTGGTTGATGAAGTGTTTGTGGCTGTTCTGTAATGGTGTTGCAATTGGGGAGGTGATGGCAGGGTTTTAAATAACAGAAGCATTAACTGTAACAGTAACAAAAAAGGTGATTCAGATTCAGGTTGAATCAGAGTGAATCTATCTGAAGTAGAGATGGCATTGGATAGTTTTTTTTCCCTCCCAGATATCCGACCCTATTCAATTTGATTGGGTATTTATCAACAAGTTTGGGATGGGTACGAGTTTCCAAAGTAATTACTTGTTAAGATTCGGGTAGGGTGCAAGTTTAGTACTGAAGGTATCCCTACCTGAATGTCGTTTACATACATAATTATTTAAACATAAAAATTGAGATTTTGTACATAGATATTTTATGTAGTATTGATATTTATGTAGTATTATTAATAATATTTTATAGTATCATGTTTTATATATATATATATATAAAAGTTAGATTAGCATATTAAATTTATAAATTATAAATTATCGATTTATACTTCATAAAATTATTTTTACACAGTTTTTATTAAAATATGTAAAATTAAAATAAAATTAAATGGGTTCAATTAACAATTAGGTTGTATTTGTTGGATATGGAACGGATATAGATGGTAAACAGTAGATTTTAATTGGGTTGGGAATAGGTTTGGTTAGGGAAAATTTTGTGGGTACCGTATCCATTGGTATCCCTAGTCTGAAATGGTTGCTGCTGTCATAAAATTTTTTTCAACCATTATCAAAATAACTCAACAGAAGCAAGAAAGTAACTAATCATTGCCTATCATAATTTTATGTTTTACATAAAAGAACAAAGTGTATAATGTCTACATCCACTTTGGTCCCGAGTTTCATAAATACATTACATGCTTTTATTTTCCATATAAATCACTTAGAGCCTATTTGGCATTGATGTTGGAATTGCTTTTTTGAAATGCTCTAGTTTAGATATTATTGGAAAAAGTACTTTGAAACTGTTGGTTTGCTGTTTTGATACTTTTATTACTATTAAAACCATGGTGATGCGGTGTTGATGGCTAAGGAGTGGTTATGGTTGTGATGATGAAGATGGCACGGGTGGTAGTGATGGCAGAGTCGATAAAATATCATGGTTGTAATGGTAATGCTGTTAGTGATGGGCTGGTATCAAAGGAGATATTAGCATGACTGTTGGCAATAGACTGGTAGTATCATTGAAAAAATTGTCATGGTGCTTTTTCAATTGAACATGTGGAAAAATTGAATTTTTATTATGGAAAATGATAGAAAAACAAAATTTGATGTTTTCTAACATGTTTACATTTGCAAAACAAGATATGTGGCTGAAAACTTCATTTTTCCGTTTTTGCGAAAAAGACTTTCTAGAAAGTAGCTGCAGTTTTCCCACAATTGAACAAACTCTATATTTTCATCTTTGGGTTTTGTTTCCCTTATAGATCTTACATATTTCTTTTCCCACTTTTGTTGAATGCCAATGACTTGTTTGTTGTTAGCTTGTTTTGTACTTTGATTTTCTTCCCCTGCCACTTCTCTCTCTCTCTGTCTTGCAAACATAAATATATTGCTATGGGCAGGGATAAATGTAGGATTATTATTATTTTCTTTTCTTTTTTTTTTTTTGGGGGGGGGGGTGAGGGGTGTATATCAATAAATTCTTTGCAATATTGTAGTTGATGAAAATGAAATAGAAACAAATAATTTTTAGAAGTATTTGCATCTATATGCTTGAGATTTTCTTTTAATAAGAAGAAAAGGAGAAGAAAAATATAATTAGTGAGATTGGATTCAGTAACATTACATCTTAGACTGAGTGGAACGAAAGAAAATGATGCATAAAATTGACCTGATTAATTTGAAATTAATATTTAGTTGAGCTGAATTTTGATGAGAATAAAAGTTTGACTAATCTAAATTCTAAAGTATAAATAATTAATTGAATTGCATTTTTTTCCCTTTTAATTGAATACTTCCTATGTATTTTTTTCTGTTATAAACAGTACAAATTAGTATAATTATTTGGTGTAACATTAACTTACTTTTAACAAGCATTCTCAAAAAAATTGAAAAGAACAATTTTTATGATGCATATGTACATTAGCTATATCTATAAAACTGATTTTACATTGCTTATATAAGATGTAAAGCAAATGCAAAAATATAAAAGAATTAAAAAACTTACAACTAGAAAAGTAAAGGGGTGCCAAGTTAACACAACTTCTTTCAACTACCCAAAACTTGAAATTAGCATAGCAAAATGTGTAAACTATCATATGGACCAAAGAAAAAAAATGAATATTGACACCAAGCCCCAGGGGATTACAACTTTAGAGCCTATGTCTTATGCTTCAAGAACTTGGACTGTAAAGCATCGACCTTTTTATTGTTCATCAGTATTTTCAATGACTTAATTACTCTGGCCCCTACAGTATGTTTTCCTTCTACCATTTAATGGGCGAGCTACTCTTTGTTTCAAATTCTGATGGTTTACTTGATTTTCTATGCATCTGAGCTTTTAAGGAAACCCTAAATTTATGTTGAATATGTAGCCCCGCAAGCTGTCTCACATCACTTGAGAGCCTTATTAATTTCCTGCATGGCTGTGATTGGAAAAAACTTTTGAAGTTATCCCCATTTTTGCTTTTGGCAAAAGCTTTTGTCTTGAGTCAATTATAAACTTGGACACAATGGAGATGACAACCGCCACCACTGTTGGCTATTACTACCTGATTTACAACCTAGCAAGTTTTTTTTCTCTGACTATTTTGAATTATTAATATTTTATGTATACATTCCCTGGATTGATACTTCAGTAAAGCACTCTGGGCATCCATAGGCAATGGGAACAAGACTTCCTTTTGTTAATTGCATTCAATTTACGCATTTTTAAACTGATTAATTACAAAGTGTGGATTTTGGAAATTATTAATGTGCTTTGTTGCGTCATAAAATGTTAACAAAATATATGACGAGTGATTGTGGTGCTGTTTGTGGTTCTGATTTTTCTTGTGGATAAAGAATTTACATCTAGCTAAAAGATCTTAACTTGCAGATTCCAGCAGTTTATTGGTGGTATAAGACTGCTAGCCATGCAGCAGAGCTAACAGCTGGATACCATAATCCCATAAACCATGATGGATACTCTCCAGTTTTCAATGTATTGAAAAAACACTCGGTGACAGTGAAATTTGTATGCTCAGGATTGCAAATTTCTGATCATGATGAAGCGCTTGCTGATCCTGAGGGCCTGAGTTGGCAGGTGATGACCTTCTTATTGACCTTGACTCTTTAACTCCTTGACCTATATAGCTTCTTCAGCATTATGAGGAGCTTCTGTTTAATTCTGAGCGAACCCTGGAGCTTTTCACTGTTAAAATTTGATGATGGACATTGGTTATTCTATTACCATGTAAAATAGGTATTGATAGATCATGTCTTTTCCTTGCAGGTTTTAAATTCTGCTTGGGACCGAGGATTGAAAGTGGCTGGTGTCAATATGCTTTCATGTTATGATAGAGAAGGGTACATGAGAGTGGCTGAGATGACAAAGCCTAGGAATGACCCTGACCACCGTCACTTGTCCTTCTTTGTCTATCAACAACCATCACCTTTGTTTCAAGGAACAATTTGCTTCAGTGAGTTGGATTACTTCATTAAGTGCATGCATGGTAAGTATTTTCATTGTGTAACTCATGGTGTGTGAGAGTACTATTCATCAGTGCCCACATGGACTTTAACATAATATTTACATTTTTTCATTTGGCATTCCTTATCCTTTCACATTTAATTATAGTTTGGAACATTAGCACGTGGCATCCTCATGGCTAGAAGGTTTCATTTTCTTTATTTCAAAAGAGACTATTTTTAATGGTCAAAAAGTCATTTAATTATTTGAGATTTATCTCCACTTAATAATTCTCCTAGAAGCAATAACTGCAACATTGTGGGAATTCCATTGGAGAGAACGTTTGGAAGAGATGGCATTGGTGATTGCCATTCTTACACTAGTTTGAAAGTAAAAAGGGCTTCAGACATTGACCATCTCGTTTATCATAAAGTTTTAGATTCATAGATGATAGATTACATATGCTTTCATCAACATCTTTCATTCATATGTGCATTTTAGAACTTTGAAATTTAATGGAACTTACTCCAAAGATACATCATATTCTCATACATGAAACCAGTGATAGAGATAGAAAATTTCTTCATTAAGGTCACTCATTTATAAGTCAAATTTATAATTATGATTTGTAAATATAAACATCAAAGCACTATATATAGAACACCAATTATAACAAGATATATATCAAAACTTGAAATAAACTAATGATTAATTATGATTAAGTAAATATAAATTAATTAAGATAACAATAATTAATTAAAATTGACCAAGCATATAGATCCTTTAAACAATTAAAAGCCCAAATTTTGATTGTATAAAGTAAAAGTGTTCAAATCTTTAGAGTTTATATGTACAAAATGATCCTAATTTCTTATTGTGATAACTTTAGAGGAGTAATTCAGTGAAAACCTCTAAAATTTTTCATCTAATTCCTATGTTTTCTTTTTTTTATTTTCATAATTTTAATAAAAATTCCAAAAAATTTCTCGTTTAATGCCTATACATTAGTATTTTATATGATTGTTAATGGGTTTAATTTGGCAAAAGTTCCTAAAACTTTTCATCTAATATTTGTAATTTTGTTTTTCCCTAGTGTTTGGTGGGGTCAATTGGCCTCACAAATATGAATAGCTCTACCCCTGCTTGAAATTAATGGCTTAGAGGTGTATGGCCATGTCATTAATCTTGTCCGAAGGTAGGTTTGTTACGTTTCTTGCTGACGTAAATTTATAAACAATTTTGTGAAAGAATTCTCTACTGTATCTCATTGGAAAAATATGTACAGAGTGGCTGTATATATGTAATAACCCTAGAAACAGAAAAAGAAACTAACTAGGCTATCATATCCCATGACTTATCTAATGTTCTTAATCAAATTAGCCTAATTCTAGGGATACAAATGGTTACGAGATCTCCTAAAAATCTGGCTGTATACTAATCACATTTTCCCACATTCCCTCTCAAGATAGTGAATAGGTGTTTACCATTCCCAGCTTGGATGCAGTACTCTGAAGCACGGATCTACTTAACCCTTTAGTAAGTACATTCGCAAGTTGACCATATGTAGACATAAGGAGTACAAATCAACCCTCTCCCTAGTTTGTCCTTGATGAAGTGTCTTATCTCAATGTGCTTCGTTCGGTAATATTGTACCTGGTTGTTAGATATTATTATCACAATAGTCCCATTGGTACATCCCACTTGATCTTCAAGTCTTCTAAAATGATCTTCAACCACAGTAGTTCGCACACACCTTGAGCCATTGCTTGTGATTCTGGCTTGGCACCAGACCATGTTACCTCATGTTTCTTGCTCCTTCATGTCACGAGGTTACCACAATGAAAGATGCAATAACTTGTGGTCGACATTTTGTCAACCATTGACCCAACATAATTAGCATTTGTATAAGCCTCAAGCACCAAATCTCCGTTTCTTTTTAACATAATACTCTTTTATGGTGGCCCTTTGAGATATTGTGACACTTGATGAGCTGCTTGCAAATGAACTTCCTTTGGGCTATGCATGAGATGACTAATCATACTCACTGCGTATGCTATGTCCAATCATGTATGAGATAGAAAAATGAGTTCTCCTACCAGACGCTAATACATTTCCTTATCTACTGCAGTGTCTTCCTCTGCCATTACAAGTCTAAGATTTGGGTCTATTAGACTATATGTTGGTTTACATGCTGTCTTGCACGTTTCTTTAAAGAGATCCATAACATACTTCTGTTGGGAGATAAAAATGCCCTGCTTAAAGTGAGCCACCTCAATCCCAAGAAAACATTTCAGCCTTCATAATGCTTTGATCTCAAACTCCTTAGCCAAACACTAACTTAGAAACTCTCTCTCCTTATCATCATTCCCTGTCACTGTTATGTCATCGACATACATTAAGAGTGCTATGACTTGAGTGCTTAATGAACAATGTGTGATCCCCTTGGCTTTCTCTATACCCCATGGTAATTATAACTTTGCAAATTTGCCAAACCATGCCTGTGGTGATTGCTTAAGTACATATTAGGCTTTCTTCAATTTATACACAGTATGATCATCCAAATTATTTCCATAACTTGGTGGGACCTCTATATAAATTTCTTCTTCTACTTCTTTGTGCAACAAATGCATTCTTGACATCAAATTGTTGTAACTCCCAACTATAATTAGTTGCTAATGACAGTGGGATCCTAACAGTATTCATTTTCACAGTTGGAGCAAGTCTCTAAGTAGCCAATGCCATAGGTTTGAGCATACCCCTTGGCTGCCTTGCCTTATACCTCTCTATTGACCCATATGCTCTATATTTCATTGGATAGACCCATTTACACATGAGTTTTTTTTCCTATTGTTAACTTCACCAATTCCCATGTTTTGTTCTTCTCCAATGCCTCCATTTCTTCATTCACGGCTTGTTTCCATTTCTCATTGGACAAAGCCTTGGATAAGGTGGTAGGAATAGTGTTCAGATTAACTATGAAGCCTCTATGTTATGGTGAAAAAAGTTTAAAGGATAGAAAGTGTGCAAGAGGATATAAAGGTCGTTTTGTGCCCTCTCTAGTTCCTTTCCTAACAGCAATGGGAAGTTTTAGATTGCCTACGTGAAATTCAGTTTCAACTTATAATGGAGAATTATAAATTGTTACCTTATTCTTAGGATCTAGGTTGGATTCTTGGACTTGATAGGGACAATCACCTTCTTCCTTGAGTACACCTTGCCAAATCTCACATTCTCAATGGCAAAGTTGGGATTTCCTGAAATTTCAGGCACAGGTTCAGACACAAGATTTGGCATTGACCCAGAAATTGGCTCAGACATAGGTTTAGACATAGGATATTGGCTTAGACATAGGTTTAGACATAGGATTTAACATGGACTCAAAAATTGCCTCAGACATTGCAAGTAATGACAGATCAAGCAAGAAGTCCCCATCCTTTTCTTCAAGTATGGAATGCTCCCTCCTGAAGATAAGGTGTGGTGAAGGGAGGTGCTTGTCATTGAAAGTTACATCCACTGAGACATAAAACTTCTTTGATGGATGGTGATAACACTTTCGTTGAGGAATGACCTACAAATGCACATTTTAATACCCTTGGATGTAGCTTCCCTCTATTTTGACTATGAACATGGACAAACACGCACCCAAATATCTTAGGGACAAGATTATTTGTAGTATGTATGTTTGGATAGCATGTTGAGAGTGCTTTCATTAGACTTTTGAAACCTAAGACTTTGGAAGGCAAATGATTTATAAGAAGGGTGGCTATGAGAATTGCTTCCACCCAAAAGGATTTAGGCACATTTTTGGAGATGACCATTTTTCCTTTCTGTGATGCCAGGTGTATTAACACAGGTTGACTCATTTACTATCCCTTGTTAGGACTTGATTGGAATAATCCCTTGCATTATCTGAACTAAACCTTTTGATTTTGACCGCAAATTGGTTCTTAATCATGGAATGAAAATTTGGGAGAACAGTACTGACACAGGATTTATGTCTAAGCAAGAAAATCCAAATAACAATAGTACAATCATCAATGAATGATAAAAACCATCTTGCTTCAAAAACATTAGAAATAGTAAAAGGATCCCAAATGTCATTGTGAATGAAATAATAGGAAGAGAGCTTCTTTTATTACTTACTAGATAAGGTACACATTTGTGTTTAGCAAGTTTGCACATAATGAAAGTTGTCAACATCTAGACCTTGGAATAAAGATCGACATAGAATTTTAATGACTCTAAATTGTGGATGTCTAAGTCAGTTTTGTGAAGCTCGACTTTGGCTTTATTCGATGAACAATGTTTTGAAACAAAAGAAGAAGGTAATTTGCCCTTGGTAATGTTTGATTGACTTGGTGCTTCAAGGTAGTAGAGCTTGTCCCATTCTTTAACATGTCCAATCATCTTCCTCGAATCCTTGTCCTGAAATACAAAATAATTACGATGAAAAACCACAGTGCAACATAAATCTTGAGTGAGGTTTAAAGACAAGGTTTGTGTGGATAATCTAGGGACATGAAGAACATTTTTTAAGGTCAATGATGGGCTTATTTTGACATCTTCTACACCTGCTATAGTATTTAAAGAACCATCAGCTGTAGCTATTATCCTATTGCTTGAACATGGGGAGTATATGGAAAAGACATTTGGTGAGTGGGTCCTATGGTTGGCAGCTCTTGAATCCATGATCCAGGAGTTGGCAAAGGTTATATCTGAGACATTTAATCTAATAGAGGATGGAAACTTAACTGAGTACGCTAATGAACAAGTACCTGAAGGCATGTCAAGGTTACTAATTGGAGATCTTAGCCTCTTGACCTCTTCTTGGTTGAGACCGCTTGATTCCTTTGGTGTTACTTTATTTTGCTGTCTCATCGCTTTATGCACCTGACACCGCTTATGAGTATGTTGTGCCTCCTTACAATAGATGCACCACAAATTGTCACGATTAGGAGCCTTTGGTTGTCTAGGTTTTCCACTTTCTGAAAATGGTGCTTTTTTTCCATGTTTGTGGTTGAATTATTGCCACCACTGGCTACCATAGCCGAGCTATCCATGCTTTGTGGTTCGAGCATAAGTCCTGTTCTGCCTTCCTCCCATCGAACCAATTCTACCACTTCATAAAAGCACAAAACCACCTGCTAGCCAAGAATCTGGATTCTCACTTGATCAAATTCTGGATTAAGTCCCACAAGAGAATCATAAACTCTATCTTGCTCAATGAAATCCTTTAAGAACAACATTTTCGGAATATTTATCACCCTATAATGATCAAGTTCTTGCATGAATTTTTCAATTGATCAACATATTCAGTGACTATTTTACTACCTTGTTTAGCAGCCATCATTTTCACCTTCACATCATGTACTTGTGCCGCATCTCTTGCTTTTGAATGTATGTTGCATTGCATCCCAAATATCCTTAACAATAGCCAAGAACATACATATGTCACTAATCTCAGGAACCATTGAATTCCACAGCCACACCATAATCATTGAATCCCACAGCCACACCATAATCATTGAATCTTCTTCATCCGATGCTTCAGACCCAGAATCTCCTGGTTTTAGCCCTGTACCTGTAAGATGACTTAGCTTTCCTTATATGAACGTGTTGGGACCATTTGAGATAGTTTTTTCCATTCAATTTATAGGCAGCTTGGATATTTGGCAATTCTCTGGGTTGTTGAGATAAAATGACCTCTGATTGAACCATTGTAGTTTCTACAACTTCTGACATTTTTCACGAATCAAAATTGCTGAAAGACTGGTGAGAATTCGGAAGAAATCAGCAATGAAGGCTAGGCAACAAAGTGACTGTATATATATAAAATAACCGTAGAAATGGAAAAGGAAACTAACTAGGTTATCAGATCCCATGATTTATGGAATATTCTTAATCAAATCATCGTAATTCTAGAGATACAAACAGTTACGAAATCTCCTAAAATCTTGCTGTACACTAATCACATTTTTCCACGCACTTTATTTTGCCAAAAATGGATTCCAAATTCTTTGAGTATAGATTTCCTATTTTTTGCATGTTTCATATATTTGATATCCTCTGCTAAAATTAGCTTTACTTCTTAGTTTGGAGAACATTTCCTAGTAGGCATAGTAACCAAACAAAAAAAAAAAAACCCTTTTCGTTTTTTGTTTACCATACTACTCAAACCTCATGAAATAACAAATATGATCCAAAATTGGCTAAATTTATGTCAATATTACCAAATTTCAAAATTATGGTCTCAAATTAGCCCCTACATGATGAGATAGACGTCATGTGGCGTTAATGAAATCAACCACTACCACCTCCATGTGGCGTTCATGTCATTGGTAGGGGCCGATTTGAGATCTTAATTTTGATAATTGGTAACGTTGAGATAAGTTTGAGAATTTTGGGTGATATTTGCTACCTCATGAGATTTGGATGATATTATGAAAAAACAAAAGAGTTTTTTTTTTTTTTTGTCAATAAGCTTCTCATTATGGCAGTTCACATGGTGAAACATTAGTCTACTTATATTTATCAAACATATATATATATATATATATATATATATATATATATATATAGAGAGAGAGAGAGAGAGAGAGAGAGAGAGAGATTAAAGTCATTGTTCACAAATTCTTGTAGACATTTATCCAAATTATTAATGTACTAAAATTTTGTGATCTATTTTCATTTGGACAAGTATATTATAAAAATTTTTCTTGCTTGCAATTTCAAAAATCCAGTAGAAATTTGGGCGAATTACATCTTGATCTTTAAAAATATTATAGTCATTAGATTTTATTGTATCGTAAAAATTGTTAAAAAAGGTTAGATTTGTTAAACTCAGATTGGATTTACATTGGGCCTGAAATGCAATTACTTCGAAAAAAAAGTATGACATGGTAACCATCTACTACTTCATGAGATTTGGATGATATTGTGAAAAAACAAAAAAGATTTATATTTTTGTTGTCAATAAGCTTCTCATTATGAGAGTTCACATGTTGAAACATTATTCTACTTCTCATATTTATCAAACATATATATATATATATATATATATATATATATATATATAGAGAGAGAGAGAGAGAGAGAGAGAGAGAGAGAGGTTAACGTCATCGTTCCCAAATTCTTGTAGACATTTAACCAAATTGTTAATGTACTAAAATTTTGTGGTCCATTTTCACTTGTAGAAGTAGATTATAAAAATTCTCATTTGCAATTTCAAAAATCTGGGAGAAATTTAGGCAAAGTACATCTTGGTCTTTAAATATATTGCAGTCATTAGATTTTATTGTATCTTAAAAATTGTTAAAAATGTTTAGATTTGTTAAACTCAGATTGGATTGACATTTGGACTTGGAAAAAAGGTATGACACGGTAACCATGTTGGACATTCTTTATATATTCTGTATGCTTAGGAATCACTCAAGGCACTTTTCCCTCTCTTGTTTCTCTTTGCACTATCTTTCTTTTATTCTCTTATCATTGAGCAAGGACTTGAGCCTTAAAAGAAAAAACATTTTTGATCTCCTTACTATCCTATTTAAGCTCTGTTTTCTTGTATTTCACCCTTTTTTTTTTTGAAAATATTTGTTGAGTGTTTATTGGGCCCAATAAAGATAGAATTGATTCTAGCAACTTTTAAGAGACATTGAAGTCTCATTATTTTTAAAACCTCTAATGATGCGTTGATGACTATATGTTAACTCATTTAAATTTTATCAAAAATCTAGTAATAAGTTGTTAAGTTGGGAGATGATGATTAAAGGAAATTCAAAGGAAAGGACAACAAATGAGGTGTTAGTCCTAATGGCAGGAAAATTCTTGTCTACACAAAATGTATGTACACCGACACATGAATAACATAGTTATCATCATATGGAGTGAATTTCAACTTAGTCATGAATATTAAGGTGCCTATTGTCTCAAGAGGCAGTCAAACAAGCTTGATTTGCTACAAGAATTTTACATGGAGAAAATGACATGTTTCAGTCTATCATTTTGTCATCTTTCTAATTGAAATGAGACATAGGATTAATTTAATATCACATTCTTTTCGTTGTGAGAACTTCTAGACTTAGAAAGTGCATGCACACAAATTAGTACTTATCTAGGCAAGGAATGGGTGCTTGAGTTGTGATTTTTAAATCTAGTCTTTGATGAAAATGATTATTATTATTATTAGAGAGGATTGATGCAATATATATTTATTTCTGCAGTTTAACTTATGAAGTTGCTAACTGTTATGCCATTTGGTCATTATTAGGAGTGTAAATGAGTCGAATGTTGATTGGTTCAAGCTTGATTAATTTATAAATGAGCTGAGATTAAGTTGAATATTCTAAACTCTTTTAATGAGTATTTTAAAATTATTTAATAAATAAGTTGAGCTCAGATTGACTATTGTATAAAACTCGTAAGCCTAAATTAGCTCAATTGAGTGAGTTTTTTTTTAAGATACTTAAATGAATAAATTACCAAAAAAATTTTAAAATTAGGTGCAATTTTAAAATATATCTCAACTTTTGTTTCTTATCAATAAAATATATAAAATTTTAATTTTCCTTTCAAATCTATCCATCCTTAAGTCAGATTTTGGGTCACTCAACTTTTTTTGGTTTAATTAGATTTAAAATTAATTTTTAGTTTTAATTGGAATAATACTTTTACTTTTAGGCTATTTAGGTATAATTTTTTTTGCCAAGAAATATAAAAAATGTAATTTTTTTATATTTTTATTAATAAAAATAATTTCTAATTTCTAAAATAATAAAAACTAAATTTGGATCTTCAAAAAAATTGAGAAAAGTTAAGATTGATTAAAATTTTCTAATCTAGAAAAAACTCAATGCTTAATATATAATTATTCTTCGGCTTCGTGGTCAAAAAAATCTAAACCTTCAATCCTTTAAAATTCGATAAATTTAGCCAAATTTGCAAACTTGTTAGCAATTATGTTCAATTTGTAATCTTAGTTAAAATTGATGTCCTATGATGTGGACGATACATTGGATTGGATTTTAAGTTTTTTGTCATCTCAGTTGTCATAAGTTTTAAAATCTAATTTAATGTGTCACCCATGTCATGAGATATGTCAAATATTTGTAAATTTGTTAGCAATGATGTCCAATTTGTAATAGTAGTCAAAATTAAATGACATGTCTCATGACATATTTGGATTGAATTTTAAGTTTTTGTCATTTCAGTTGCTATGAGTTTTAAAATCTAATCTAATACGTCATCCAAGTCATGGGATTGGTCATTCAATTTTGATTAAAATTACAAATTAGACATAATTGCTAAAAGATTTGTAAATTTGTCAAAATTTAAAGGATTGAACATAATGATTAAAGTGCACAAAAGTTTGATTTTTTTTGATTAATAGACCTTATTCTTATAATTAGTTCAAACAACACAGTTTAGGTCTAATTTAGGTTTAACATATATTAATCGGTGTAGTTAAAAGCACACTGGGTGTGCCCCTAGCCTCAAAAGCGGGGTGAGAAAGTAAGGGGCACCTTTATCTAGGCGCTTGCTTTGAGCAATTAGGCAAGTGCCTGTAAGAGAGATGGAGGTGCAGAAACCCTGCACGTCAGTAACCTATTACTTTTCTGTGTTATTTTACTTAAAAGCTTAACTTTTTCCTTTTAAAAATTAAGGATGTTATAGTCAATTAAGTTTTAAATATTTTAGAATACATATTATAGGGTTTTGTACAACTATTTTCTTTCTAAAAATCCAAAAAGGCAGGCTGGTTGTGTCTGCAAAGTGAGTAATCCTTCAACATATCAGTCATGGTCACACCATGAACATAAAAGACAAAGGAAAGTAAGTTTTTCTTATTTTTAAATGGTTTTCTTCAATCTTTTCATCAAATTGCCATCCCAAGCTTTCTTTTTCTTTAATGAAGGAAAAAAAAAAAAAAAAGAAACCTCTCTCTCCCTCTCTTATTCTTTTCTTACTTATTTCATCCTTCTTTTCTGAATTTGATTTTTATTATTTCTTTTTCTTTTATTATTAGGTTTCTTTTAACTTTTTATTACATCACCATGACTGTATACTTCCTAATAAAGTCTTTAGTCCACATCTTTGTCTTATATCCGTCAATTAAATTGCTGCACGCTTTTACTATTCCTATTAGCTCTTTCCTATTAAAATAGTGAAGTAAAAATTGAACTTGCACTATATCTTTAAGCCTTAAACTTTATTTCTAGTGTAAATTATTACTTTTCTAGTTCTCTCGCAACGTTTTTAATAAATCTAAAACCTTTAATTGTTTCTTTCTATGAAATCAATGTTTAAAATTCTCTATTTTTCAACTTTTTTTTCTTTATTGTATTATGTGTTTCTATTTATATTCTATAAATTCTAATTTCTATGTTCATATTACTTAGGATGCTAGATGCCTTTGATGCATCATTACCCACTAAGAACAATAAGGACCCTGAACGGAATTACAACTTTTTTGCGGGATCCTAAACATACAAATATAGTTACTTGTTCATTTTCAGGGAAAACAACTAAGGCTGGTATTTATAGCAGAAAAGTACATTAGATAGGGGTAAGAAGTAAGAAAAATGAATAATGATAGGCTGCCAGATTGCGAAGATGTGGATAACATGATTGAGATTATGATGCCAAAGAGGAGGAAATCAATCTAAATGGTAAGAGAATGACTAGAAAGAAGGAACAGTGAAGGGAACAGTAAAGGGAATTTGAGTATGTTTGATGCTTTACTGGGTGGAAAACCTGAAACAGTAATGGAACTTAGGAAGCAAGGTAAATTAAGGGTAACCGACATTATAAGGAGAAAAGAGTTATCGCATGCCAATATGTAGCTAGGTTATTTTCCCAACCAAGACTTTTTTTAAATGTTGCAAGGTTGGATGCTTTCAAGTGGGCAGTTGAATCCATTGGATAGTATGGTCTTAAATTTGAAGCCTCCTGGTTATCATGAACCCAGAATTACCTTTTTGAAAACAGAAGTTGCCCATGCAAATAATTTGTTAGAATCATTGGGAAGCAAAGGTGAGGCATGGTTTCTCTATCACAGTTGATGGGTGGAGTAGCAACATTAATAGGTGTTTGATTAATTTCTTAGTCCATTGTCCAGCAAGAACTAAATTTGCTAAGTGTATTTATGCATCAATAATGATAAAGATAGGAGAGAAGGCATTTCCGTTGCTTGATGAATTTGTTGAGCATATTGAGGAAGCTAATGTTGTGTAGGTTGTAATTGATAATGATCCTAACTTTGAATTGGGCGGCAAGTTGTTACAAACAAAGTGAGACACATGGTGTGTGTGTGTAACCATACTGGTGTTTTGCATATGATGGAGTTTACAAAGCAAAGGGAGCTGATTAGGGCAGGAAAAATCGGATTTTGCAATTCCTACCTCTCATTTGAATCCATCCACCAATGAAAGAACTTGAGGGCTATATTCACTTCAGAAGAATGGGTTTGTACTAAATGGTCAAAGGAAGCAAAAGTTTGTGTTGTAAAAACTGTTTTGGTGTCTCCTTTTGGAATAGCACTGGTTACATTCTTAAAGTTATGAGACTGCTTGTTCGTGTTCTTTGACTTGTTGACAATGAAAGGAAGCTAGCTATGGGATGCATATATGAGTCAATGGATCGAGCTAAGGAAGCTATTATAAAAGCTTCTAATGAAAATGAGGAGACTTACAAAGATATCTTCAAAATTATTGATGAGAGATGGGAACGCTAGCTTCACCAACCTTTATATGCAGTTGATCATTTCCTACATCAATAAAATTTTAATGAAAATCCATTTATAGAGTTTTATGAGATTGCAGTTGAACTTTATACTTGTATAGGAAAATTAGTTTCAAAGAAGTCGAAGGCAAAACTATGTGTAAATTATCCATGAACAAAAGATATGAAGGTCTTTTTAGTGTTCCATTGGCTATTCGATCAAGGAAGACTAGAGCACTTGGTATTTACAGTAGTACAATAGAATACTTGTTTAGTAAGACATTTACTTCTAAAATCAAATTACTAGGTATTCCTAAAACTATAAGGTAAATAAGTTTGATATATAATGTATTTATTTCTAAATAAAAAAACATTTATTTAACTAAATGGTGGTTTTTATGGGAGCTCTAGTCCAAATTTATAGCATCTAGCAATCAAGATTCTAAGCCTAACTTGTAGTTCATCTCACTTTGAGAGAAATTGGAGTGTTTTTTTAGCAAGTATAAAGTAGAATTTTGATTAATTGTTATCATTTGAATGTTTTAAATTCACATAAAGAGGAGAAGTATACTTGCCCAACAAAGGCTAAATGACTTGTTTTTGTGAAATACAACTGAACTCTCAAAAACATGTTATGATTAAAGGGATGTTATGATCCCATTTCCTTATTAGACATTGATGAAGGCAAGAAATGGTTGATTTGGAAAATGGGTATTGAACCATATATAAATGAAGCTGTTGAAGATGGTAAGGTAGTATTGGGTGCGTATGGCTTAACCTGGGGTGTAGTGGCAAATGCAACTGGAGTTGGAGACGTTATTTGATATACTAGAAACAAAGTAAGGTCAACTAAGTCAAGGGAAAGTTCAAGTTCCCCTTGTTCACAAAAATTTTGAAGAGATTGAAGCCGACTCAAATGAAGCAGGACATAAGGAAGTTGAAGGATACGGAGATGGAGCTATTAAAAGTGATGAGGACATGAATGAAGATTCTAATGATCAGTTATAGGCTGTTTTATAATGAGCTTTAGGTAATTTTTCTGCTAAGTTTTAGGGCTGTTTTATGTTAAGTTTTAGGACAATTTTATTTTAAGTTTTAGGGGTTCTATGCTACATTTTATGTCTAGCTTGTATTGTGATATTCATTATTTTGATTAAAAACTATTACTTATTTCAAAGTCAATATGATATTGTTAATTAGTGGCTTTAATCTTAACTTTTTTTTTTTTTTTCCTTTTGTGGATTTCATGTGTTAAAAGTTGTAACAATCTAAAAAATAACTCTTATGTTGTTTTTAGAAATTTGTGCCTTTCTTAGCCTGGGCGGACATTTTTATTGCTCCAGTGCTTTTAGCTATAAAAGACTTTATCTCCTTGAGTAAGCCTATTGCTTTTAATTATCTTGGATTTAATTTATTCTCATTCTATTTAGGTCTTTCTTTTTGTCAAGGAAAACAAAAAAAGTATTTTTTATATTTTTAATAAAAACAACTATAATTTGTGAAATATTTAAACTTAATTTTGAAAATTTCAAAAAAGTTGAAAATTGAAATCAACTAAATTTTGTCTTGAAAATTTTTTTAAATCAACTAAATTTTGTCCTGAAAATTTTTTTTCTTCAATCTAAAAAATGAATTTTTTTTTTTCGATTTACTAAGAATCAAAATAGAATTTTCTCTCATTATCTTCATTTGTCAAATATCTAATATCAAATTATTCTTAGTAATTAGTTCAAATAACACAAATTTATATACTCGACTGTAACTGATGTTTTTTGGATTTGATTATTAGGGTAGTGTCATATATTAGTTAGACAGAGGTTTAAAAATTTGTGTTGTTTGAATTAATTGTTGAGAACGATTGGATATTAGCATTTGATAGATGAAGATAATGGAAAAAAACAATGTTTTAAATTTTTAGTAAATTAAAAGAAATATTATGTCCTTTAGATTAAGTGAAAAAAGTGATCAATCTTTTAAATTGAGTGAATTTGATTAATTTTAATTTTTTTTGAAGTTTTTTAAAAATTTTGAAATTATTTTTTATTATTTTAAAAGTTATGAATTATTTTTTATTAACATAAAAATTATGACAAAATCAATTTGTTATGCAACTTCATAAAAAATTAGATCTAAATAACTTGAAAAATTGAAGTATTGTTTCAATTAGGACTAAAAATTATTTGTATCTAATTAGATCAATTGAAAAAAATTGAAGGATACAAAATCTAACTAGAGGATGGATTTAATTGGATATATTTGAAAATAGCTAATTCTAAGGTTTTTTTTATATAATTTATTCTAATTAAATTATAAATGAAACTATTAATAATTTTTTAAAAAAAATTAAAATTTTTATTTTAAAAGTTTAATATATTTATTAATATTTACACAAAAGCTATGAAAAAGTATTTAGATATTACATCATAAATATACATTACCACATAAAATATGTAGTTTTTTCTGGAACAAATTATTTAAAAATTTTAAAATTATATATGATTTTTAAATATGTTTCAACTTTATTTCTTCAATAAAATATATAAAATTTACCCTTTTAAATTTATTCCCCACGTAAATCTTAGATCCTTCAATTTTTTTAAATGGTAAGATTTAATATTAACTATTGGTTTGATTAGAATAATACTTTTATTTTTTCAAGCTATTTAGGTCTAGTTTTTTATCATGTAATATCACATTAATTTTTCATATTTTATGTTAAATAAATAATTTGTAATTCTTAAATAATAAAATTAATTTTGAAAAATTTTAAAGAAACTTAAGAAAAAAATAAAATCAATAAAAATTTTACAATCTAGAAAAATTCACTTTTTATATCAACTGAAATAATACAATATATTTTCTAATTTATTAAGAATCAAAATGTAATTTTCTTTCTCTGCATTTATCAAATACTTAATATTTAATCATTCTTAATAATTAATTTAGATAGTGCATATTTATAATTAATTCAAGCAATACAAGTTTTATTTTTGTGTTGAAGGAAAGTGTAAAAAATTTTCTAGATTGAGAACATTTGATTGATTTTAATTTTTTCTCAAATTTCTTGAAAATTCAAAATTTGTCCTTTGTTATTTTAGAAATTTTAAATTATTTTTATTAATACAAATATAAAAGTTATTTTTTATTGCTTGGCAAAAAATAGATCTAAATAGTTTGAAAAATAAAAATATTGTTCTAATTAAAATTAAAAGTTAATTTTGGATCCTATTAGACTAATGAAAAAGTTGAGGGATCCAAAATGTGGGCAGAGAATAGGTTTGAAAGGAAAAATGAAATGTCTACTTAATTGATAAAAAACAATAGTTTGAATATATTTGAAAATTGCACTTAATTTTGGGATCTTGGATGATTTGTTCTATTTTTTTATATATGTTTTTATATATTATAAACAAAAATATATAGTTAAATTTAAATTAATAATATAATTGTTTACGAGACAGCTCACAAATTTACTATTGAATTGATTCTCTTGTTTAATTAGTTGAGTATTGGTAACTTGGGATTTATTTGTTAAATTAGCAAGTAAAATTTGAGCTTGATGGTGGATCTCATTTAATAAAGAAGTTGAGCTTATATTGGTTTTTATTGAGCCAAACTTCAAGTAATTAGCAAATAGATTTGGTTCATTTATATTTCTACTTACTATTATGCCATTTGTTATGGATTTTGTTGTTCATTCATTGGTAATTGATGTTCGTTACTAATTTAATTTTTGCAGGACATATATCAAGCAATCTTTTATCCTAATAAGAAGTTGCCTTTTCCCTTTTTGTAGATAGAAACAACTAGTCCCAATAGGATATTGGTGCAATCGCAACACTGAATTTGTAAGTTTTTGTTTTAAGATATTTGTAGAGTGTAGTAGGCCAGTAGTTGCATGTTTTCTTTTATCAATGCGTAGTTGCATTTCTAGTGTGATAATACTGTCTCTACTTGCAAAAGTAGGTAGAGGCAATTAAGTAGGAAAATTGTATGAAGCTGATGCTTGAAAGTAATTACAGTTGTAATACATAGTTTTGTTACCAATTGTGTTATTTGTCCTTTATTGACATGACAATTTTGTGTTTATAATTTCAATTTCATATGCCAAACAATATATGTTTATTTAAATTCTATTTGGTGCTCTCATCACTCATGGTCATGTTGTAGGGATGATAACATTTGTACTTTTGTTAAGGAGTAATACTAGCCTAATGATAATTTAAATCTAAATTTTTGCGCGAGTTCAATTCTGGCCAAATCTTTAAAAATTGTCTAAATAAGGCAAGATTATGAAATTGAGTGTAATGTTAGCCTAGTCCATGTGTTTGCGGTGTAATTTATGGTGAAATTTGTATTATAAGATGATGAAATTTGATTGATGTTTTTTATGTTTATGTATTTTATAATTCTAGCTTGTTACGCTTTTATTTATTTTGATCAAAATACGTGTTGCTCTAACATTGTACTCAATTTTCAAGTTATCATATTTTGATAATTTTTAAAATTTTAGAATTGCACTGACATATAAAGATTTGAAGCTAAATTATTATTAGGCCAAGTTTACTATGTGATTGAATTGAAGGAATAGCTTCTGCCAATGAGTTGGACGAGAAAAATAGTGATTTTAACCAATGAGTTTTTCATGATAATTTGGCAATTGTAGTGTTATACTCTTGACACCTCAAAACAATAGCCTTAATATTATTTTTTTTTGTTGATTGATTATGTGGTATGTAATTTCGTTTTTGGTTCATCGTGGCATATGATCCACCAAATCTATTTGAAATTTTACATTTTTTAAACAATAGTAACATCAAAAGTTGAACTCAATTTTGAGGGGAAGTATGGAATAATGTTCACATTAGGATATTTTGATGCTCTATGTTAGGGTTTTAAATTGTGATCACAGGTCATTATCGTTATCGCGCTGTAGGTGTATCAGTATGTTGTGGATAAATTATTTTGATTGGTCAACGCTATTGTGAATTTTTTCCAAAAAATAATATATATATATATATATATATATATATATATATATATATATATATATATATATATATGCGCTAAAGTTTTCAATGGTGTTGATTACTATTTTTATATGCTTATAGTTTTTAGTGTAAGTATTAATTGTAAGTCAGAATAATCAGAGCTGTTGAATTTTTAATCTGAAAGCGCAGTAACCAGGTATGGTTAAAAATTGTAGTAATCATTAAAACATCACAAATATATATATATATATATATATATATATATATATATATATATATATATATATAT
>CATIWR010271336.1:0-12980 GCA_949677035.1 Omphalea diandra
AAGAAGTTATCAGGATAGGAGTTAAAGTTGTAGGTGGAATTGGGACTAGTGAGCCTGCTCCATCTTTATCCATTTTTTAGAAGAAAGTGCTCGAACAATTCATAACTACAGTTAGAAGAGTTGAATCCTCCTTTCCATCAAAATGTGAACAAAATCAAATATTAATTGAGGGATGTAACTCAGACTCTTGATTGGATTATTGAAAGATTACATCTATAACTATGAAGTCCACTTGATCAAGATCAGCTTACTATGCAACTTGAACAACACCAAGAAGATACCCTCCCCAAGGAGTCCACACATTAGTAGATCGCAAGGAGCCAATAGAACCAGTAGAACCTAAAGAACCGAGCCCCCTCTCATGATCCATCTATATGTTTTTAAAGCTTTTTTTGTTAATTATAGCCAATGATGGACAACATGTCTTAATTTTGTTTAAAAATGACCAGTTATGTTTATTATCATTTTCTCATTTTCTTCTTCTTTTTGCAAACTTATGTGTACGAACCTTTTTATTAATTTTCCTTTTTGATAATGCCAAAGGGGGAGAGGATAAATATATTGCTAAAAAGAGAAAAAGAAGGGATAAATATATTTAGGGGGAAAGTTCAATTTAAAGAGGAAACATAATGATACAATGAGAAATCTTGTTAGTTTAGGGGGGAGCTAAGGGGTATCAAAGCTTCTTTTCATGTTTTAAGACTTGACCTATACTTGTATTATTATTCTTATGCCTTTGATAGATTATTTGTCATCATCAAAAAGGGGGGAGAATGTTGATACTTTTAGGTTATAAATCCTTATTTTGATGATCATAAATAAGTCTTTAGACTAACCTTTGCTAATTTATTTTTGTTAAATCTTATAGGTACATCAATTCATTAAACCGTAATGATTGGAGAAGAGTTTACTACTAGCACACTTGAGCTGAAGGATTTAAGGTTGAAAACTCCAAGTGTTAAAGAGTGAAAGTCATAGCAAACTCAACTGAACCTTGTAACGGGCATTATTTCCTTTCAATAGGCATTGGAAAAGTGTTATAGTTTAAGCCACATTCTCTGAACCTCACAACGGGCATTAGGCTTTTGCAAATGTTGTTAGAATAATGCTCTAGTTTGTGTTGCATCCTCTAGATCTCCTAATGGGGTGCACTCAATAAGATAACAAGTGTAAGGATGTGTTCAATTGGCATGTTGAGATCTCCAACAGACGTTGAATCATTTTTTGGAATCACTTTTAAAAATTTTGAGAAACATAGCATGAATCTCGCACTCTCTGAAAATCAACAACAAGCGTTGATCATAAACGGGTATTGAATTCCAAATCAATGACTGTAGCATATATCCAATAACAATTAGATAAAAAGAGGAAAGAACAAATTGAAAAAGGGAAAGGAAGAGCCTTGAGCCACTAAGCTTCAATAGCTAGTTCCAACGGGTGTGTTAATAGGACCAACAACCATTAAAGTTAAATATTAACTGTCAACCACTTTTTTGCTTGAAATCAATAAGAGCGATTTCTCCAACAATGGGCATGAAATTTCCTCAATAAGTGTTGATTGCGCATAATTAATGTGGAGTGATAGTTTCTTTTTCTAACAGTTAGTTTCTTGTTTCAACATATAAAAGAAACCACTTTTAATCGAAAAAATAAGAGAACTATGCTATTAAGTGAGGAATCTATTGTGAAAATAATTTTAAATCAAAAAAGTTATTACATTGTGATTAAGAAGTGATCTAGCATGCAAGAGAGACTCGCTGATCAAGGTTGAGAAAAAAACTACAAGGAGTTATCTTCAAAATAGAATTTAAAGGACAAGTTACTCGAGAACCCACTTTACACTTTCACTCACATTAAACATACCTTGTGAATGTGCTTTGATCATCCATTCTTGCTTGAGCAAGAGAGATCTCCTTCTACTAAAAGTGTTCTAATCTTATGTTATGTAACTCAGTGTTGAGAAAGCCTTTGATAGTATCTCTTGTGAAAGGTTTAAGGTAGTACCTGTAACTACTTTGGGTTAAGGTCTAAATAGTACTTGTAAGCTACTTGTGAAGGGTTGATAGCGTCCAGAAATTTGTCATCTACAGAGGCTTAGTAGTGCCCAAAAACTTACCTTTGTAGAGGTTATTGATGACACCTTATGCTATTTGAATAGAGAAGTCTCTAATGGGAATACTAGAGGAGAGGATGTAAGTAAGTTGTCCTGAACCTCTATAAATCTTATCTGTTGGTTCTTTATTCATTTCCACATTGAGTTTCAATTTCATAAACTTACCTTTACCCTATTCAACCCTTTTTCTAAGGACCAAAGGATAATAAATAATACCTTAAGTTCTATACATTCTTGTTAATCAAAGGGTTGAGGTTCCATAAATCTATTTTAGACTTTATTAGTTTAAATACACTCTGCGTGATTGATTCTTATTCCATGCATCAAGATTCACATTAAAGAATGTAACAAGCAGATATATAGAATAATTCATATAATAAATATAGACTATTGGGCACTTACATTGCTACTAGCAAGTTCACGTTCATTCTTACAAGTATTCTTATATGCCCTTATCTTCTGCATTTTGAACATCTCATAGAGAACCCTTGCTTAGCAAGTTTTTCTACTTTTTTTTAGCTTAACAAGATTTTTCCACCTCAATTTCTTTGGTTTTCATTAGGTTTTCTAAGGGTATGAATGATCAATTTCAACTTTTATCTCCTAAGCCACATATTTGTGCCTTTAACAAGCTACATGACATACTGATAGCTTTTGATATATATCTCTTTGTTATACCAATTTGACATGTATTCTAGTACATTAGATTAACTATACATTAGATTAACTATAATAGATCAACTTTTGAAGGTTATGGGTTATTGCAACCTATCACATTCCTTCAATAAATAGGCTTAAAAAACATAAATAAATCCAAAAGATGCAAAAAACTACAAATAAAAAGCCTATATAAATAGTATCAGTGAGCAGTAATAAAGGTTTGTACATTCCAACTAGTGGTCTATGCATATCTCTCAGTGGTCTGTACAGATAATCATACATCTATATAGGCTACTGGGTCTATTATAAGTAGTTTCTGCAAGGACAAAAAAGGGAAAGAGAAGAAGGTGGAGGGGAAGAAGAGTCATTAGGATGTTTTTATTATTTATATCTTGGCCCTTAAAGGCACTTTTTGTAAAAAAAAAACTTCTCCAAATACAAAAGAAAATAATGTTTGAAAAGGTTTAAAGCTTGGATTTACATTGAGTTATTTGAGCCAATGCTAAAGGGTTTAGGGTTTTGATTTGAGAAAAATAATCTTAGGGTTAAGAAATCAATTTATCAGATTTTCTTTAGGTTTTTCTTGCCCTCCTCCTTTTTCTATAAAGTGAGGGGTATTTATAGAGCGGAAAATGGGTGCAATTATGCTTAGTAGCTTAGATTGCAACTTATTCCTTCCTTTCCCACACTTTCTGATAATAAAATCAATGAATATTCTAGAAGTTACGGTTTAAAAGTTGCTTGTATAGGCTAAAGATTATCTGTATAAACCTTAGGTTGGTTGAACATCACTATAGGCTTGATAGATTGTTATTTTAGAAACTTCTTACTATTAGACTTTTGTGAGTAGAAATATAACTCCTCCTTATAAGATTCATAGTGTGTTTATCCTTACCTTTAAAAATCTCGTGCCCACTTTCCCCATTAAACTTAACATGACAATTACAAGCCCTTATCATATTTTTTTTCAAGTTTTTCAACGGATATATGACTATAATTTATTATCGATTTTATTTGTTTTTTTCTCTTTCAATGAGTAACCTATTCATCATATATATCCTAATTTCTTCAAGCGTGGTAATGATATGATTGCTTCTAACTTATGAGTACCATTAAATAACTTACATAAATTATTCTCTACCACGTTGCATTTTGATAAAAAGGAAAAGTAAGCTCTACACTAAGTAGGGGGAGACAAATACTCAAAAAGTTTTATGATAAGACCTAATGCTATGGAATTCATGGCACCCAAGTGATCCTTAAAGTATTACTAATATGAACTTTTGACATATTTTTAAAATTGCTTTCTAAGTCCATTTCCTTTCTAAGTCTTTTTCCATCTTGTAAAGATGTGCATTAAATATCACATATGCTTTATTAAGGGTAACTTTACCTTTACAAATTCAATTAATCTCTATCATGCAATAATTAATATGTCAAATAGTATTCACATGTTAAAAGCATTTACAATGTAAAATTGAAATTAATGAATACTAATATCTTACTTTTCGTTTGTCTCATATTAGCACTAAATTTTGACCATTTGTGATATAAAAATTAGCTTTTAACTTTCTTAAGAATTAGATCCAAGTTGTCTTATTTTTAACCTTCACAATAGTCCATGTTATTAGATATTATTGATTATTCCTATCTCTACTAATAACTATCAGTAATTCACTTTTATATTCTATCTTTAGAAAACGTCCATCTATTATAATGATAGGCATACATCCTACTTTTTATCCTTTCTTTAGTGCATTAAAGCATATATAGAATGAACTAAATTTGGTTATGCCTGGTAAGCAATTCACATCCATTGTGGTTCTAAGTTATTTTTACCTTATCTCTTTTGTATAATCTTTTAGTTACTCAACCTTATAATTTCTTCTTACATGTAGCAAATGTGACACTCACTTTCAAATCTTTCTTAGCTTTCTCCTTTAGATATCTAACCTTTGTGTTTGTGTGATCTATTATCTCCGTTTAAAAAAAATACATAAGAAACTTAACACTTAACATTTAACCTTTAGTATCTATAGAACATTTGTGTTTGTGATGTTATGTCTTCACATGAAACTCATTAGTCCTTGAGTATATACTTGCAAATATCTTCTAAAGACATCATTTAAAATTGAAGTATGCTTGGATCCTATGTCTCATATTCTTCTTAAACCTAATATCAGCCTCTTTCATAAGTGCATACTTGGTTATTGTCTTTTTAAATTATTCTACACTTTTAAAGTCATTCTTAAAATAAAGGACATATTAGCATTATTAAGAGTATATGCTATTTGAGAAGTAGTTTTCCTCTTAACTTTTCCACCATATTCCTCAACTTCCAATGTCTTCATCACTAATGTAATATGCTCTAACCTCCTTAATTTTATATCCCAAATCATTTTCTACCACATTGCTACCTTTTTTAGATTATGAAGATTCATCATTTCCATCATCATCATCAGCCTTTAGAACTCCTCTCTATCTTTTATAATAAGTCTTTACATTAATTCATTAATTCTTCATTACAAAAATCATAATGGCATTCAACTTCAACTTTTAACTCTTTATATTGATCACTAATGCCATTTTCCATTCTTATATTAAAATTTGTACCATTTATATTTTCAACCTATGTATTATGAGTAGTATTGGTATTTTTAGACCCCCTCAAGGTATCAATAGCTTCACGTTCATTAACTATAGTCTTAATTTCTTCTTCTTCTTCTTCAATATTTGGTTCATTAACTACAACTCTAACTACTTTTTCTTCTTTAACTTTTTGTTCATGAACTACATCCTTTTCCATTTCATCTAGCATTTGATTAGGCTTAGTATCTACCTCTCTATCCATTTCATTTACCATTTGATTAGCTTCAATACCTCCATCCTCTTCCATCTTTAGCATTTTTATTGGGAGTAGTAACTACATCTATTTCATCTAGCATTTGATTGGCTTTAGTCACTCCATTCCCAACCATAATATCTACCATCTTAATAGGTTTATTCAATCCAATCCACTAGAATCTATATTTTGAACAAAACTATCTCGAGTCATTCTCCCTCCATTAAAATTCACATTATCGAGTTCATCACCTATTGAATTTCCCACAAATTTTGAGATTCTAGAAAATACTTTAACATTTCAACCACCTTGGTTCATCAGCTATATGCTTTTACATAAAACTCAATTTTGTCTTTATCTTATGTTTTGCTCAACAACAAACGTACAACACTATCACTATACATATGTCTAAAACCATCTTGTAAATTTGTTTTGTTGGACAATAAATATATATGAACTTTTTTCATATACTAAATCATCTGCCATTTCAAGAATCTTAGAATAATTTTTCCTATCTATGTCATTCCATCTACAAATCTCATAATCTTTTCTAACTTTATTTCTCACAAACCTTTCTTCAAGATGTATTTTAAATTTTCCTCCATTTACTATCAGTCCTATAATAAATACATATTTTTGATGTCACATAAATTAATATTCATAGTCACATAATCTCATTTTGCATCATATTAGACCACATTGCAAGACCACTAACATAAACAAACAAAATAATAATAATAATAATTCTTCCCATTTTTACATGCAATTGCATTAATTAAACTTAGTCAACTTCAATTGATTCCTTCCATTTTCTCGAATCAATTAAACAAATAATAATCAATATATAATCAACTAAAGTAATCTACTTAACACTAGACCCTATACAATAAAGAACAAAATTGAACATAGATAACCAATAATGCATCAACTTCTAATTCTCTTCATAATACAACATGATTTATTTAATTTTTCTATTCAAAATTCTTTAATAATATTTAATATAAATGAAATCTCTTCTTAACCAATCTCCATCTTGCAGTGTATTAAAATAAATTAGGGCTATCAGTAGCTAAATAAATAGGTAAAAGAAATTATTGTTACTCCTTATAATTATTGGAGAGAGAAATATTTTATGTTTTCTAGGTAGTCACACACTCTATCTATCATGTTAGTCATGCTCCAATGATTAGTGAAATTAGGGGCCACAATGTGCTAATTAATTAAGGTTTAGTAACTTAATTAGCCTTAAACATTATTTAGGATTATGAGGTTCTTTTAGAAAAGTTGAATGGCCAAATAAATCTTTTTATCTTTTGTTCAAACAATTAAAATCAAATTGAATTGAAAAAAATCAAACAACTAAACTTTCAAAAATAAAAATCGAACTAAACTAAACGAAGTATAAGAACAAAATTGAATATATTTGATTTAGTTCGATGATAGTTCAAGTCAATTTTTTGTAAATATAAGTTTTAATCTAAATAATAAATTTTAAAATATGTTTAACACAAATAATAAGTCTCTCAATAAATTTATATATATTGCTAATATAAATAATGAATTCCAAATTGGTTAGAATTATCTTAGTTTGATTTAATATTGATTTAAATTATTTTAGTTTGATTTAATGTAAGTTTAGTTTGGTTCATTTATATCAAAATTTTTGTACAAAAAATTGAACTAAATTGGACTCACTTAATTTAAAAAAATAAAAATTGAATCAAACCTATATAAAAACTAAATTGAAAACCAGATAAGTTTGATCCAAACAATTCTTTTTTATTTAAACCAAAATTTTAACAATCCATCTCTATGTGTATAATTAAAGTTTTTAACTAATATTACAACAAATGACTCATTAATATAATAACTCAAAAAAGTTAGATTTTTCATGAATTTTAATTGTACCCAAAATGTGTAATTGGGTCAATTTTATCTTAATTTGATTATTTGATTTCAATTATATGTTAAGTCAAAATTAGAATTGAGTAAAATATATATTTGAACTATATTGATCCTTATATTTTTATATTAGTTCAATTAGACTCAAAATTAAGTTTAAAGTTTAATTAAAATGACACTTTTTTTATTCAGTTTAGTCTTATTTTTGCTAAATTAAATTTATTATGTACTTTTATATGATATGTTTTAATTTTATATTTACATTTTATAGTTTGAATATTTTTAAAATTTAAATTTATTATTCGTAAAATCACTCAATCTCTTTTTTTTAAAAAAAAATTCCCTTAAGTTTTTTCTTAAAAAATTAATTTTTATATTTTAAATAATAAATTATTTAAAACAAAACTACTATGAAATAAAAAAAAACTCAATTGCATGATATAAATATGAACATTTAAAAAAATTGCATGATATGAACATAAACATTTCAAAAAATTATCCTTAAGATAAAAATTAAAGATTTATTAGTTTATTGTTTAAATATATAAAAATAAAATTTATAATTTAAATCATAAAAATTATTATTCAATATTAATTATTTATCATCTAAAATACAAAAAAAATTAAATATTTTTATGAAAATTATTTAAATTCAGTAAAAATAAAGTGTTATCTTAAATAAGATTTAAACTTAATTTTAGATCTAATTAAACTAATTAAAAAAAATATAAGAATCAATTACATTTCAATATATATTTTACTAATATTAGTTTTTATTTTGAGTATAATTGAAATTCATTAGTCAAATTTGAGTGTTATTTTGACTTAATTAAAAAATTTTAAAAATAATTAAAAAATCGAGATAAACTTTATTGCTAATTAAGTTTTGTCCTTAGATGAGATTATCGAAACTTAGTTCAAACTAGTGAATTAGATGCAGTTTACTCATCTTACATTTACAATTACTAAATGTTTATTGGTAATTTTGGTCATTTTCAAGCTAGATCATCTAAAATTTTAACTAATTTGACATGTTCAAAGTTACAAGATTACAGTTGGTATAAAAATGTTTTTCTTACTAAATTATTGTTAAGAACTAGTTGTTATCATGCTTTCTGGAGAGAATGTTTCATTGCATGTCTACCCAAATTATTTACTAAAAAGTTATGTTCGCGAATAAGGGAGGTAGAGGAGGATGAAATTATCAATTATGATTATCTCACTTATGGCGAGATTATCAATCACATCAATAATGAATGGCTTGTTATTTGTATTAATTTAAAATTAAATACTTAGATAATTTTTAACATGTATGATAGCATAAAGGAATTAGGTAATTTTTGTTCTTTGTATGGCCATAAAAAGGTTACCTTTCCTTCTACTAAAAACAAAAAGAAATTGTCAAGAAAAAGATTTGAAAAATCCAAACAAAAATCTTATTCTAAAATGAGTGCTATAAATCTTCAAAATCTTGTTCTTCAAAACATTCCTCTAGAGCAAAAGATTCTAAGAAAAGAAAATCTTCTAATTGTTGCTTTAGTTTGATATAAATGTGAAAGAGTTGGTCATTACAAGAGTCAATGTTTTATGAAAGAAAGAATTAATGCTCTAAATGTTTCTGATAAATTAAAAGAGTAAATGATTAATCTTTTATTATTGGATAGCAATTCTAAATCTGAAAGTGAAAATGAAAATTTTTTTAATCATATTTCAATTATCCAATCTTTAAATGAGGAAGTTTCTTCGGAATTTTGAAATTGCCTAAAGTAATCAATGGATATTAATCCTTCATATTTGCTATAATAATATACAAAATTAAGTCAAAGATGCAAGTTGTGTAAAATATAATATTTATCATTGCATCAAAATTTAATTAAGTATAGTTGGGTAATGCTTCAAATTGCCTAAAATAATTAATGGATATTAATCCTTCATATTTGCTATAATAATGTACAAAATAAAGCCAAAAATGCAATTTGTGTATAATGTTTTTACACAAAGATGTGTATCATGAGACACAAATTGCCAAAGATGCAATTTGTGTGTGTGTGTGTGTGTCTATATATATATATATATATATATATATATATATATAACTCAATAGTAATTTAAATTGAAATAATTACTATAAACCTCTAACATTTGTCATATTTAATTAATTCTCACTCATATTCTAAAATTATACTATAAACTCTCTCTCAATTATCTTGTTATATTGAATAGTCATTATGTCATTAAAATTAAGTAAAATATAAAATTAACACATATTGTTAGTTAAAGAGAATATGGTCAAAATATTTTTATTTTAATGACAAAGATATCATGGATTTGCTCATCCTCTCACCCTTTATTATTTGGAGTTTGGAATTGCAAAACTGAAAATAAAATATAAAATTAATATCTACTAAGTTTCCATCTATATATTCATTATATTTCATATATAATTATAATTTAACTTTAATATATATATATATATATATAAAATTTTTTCATTCCAAAAGAAAACAAAATAGTGGAATCCAAAATAGCAAACAAATTCACAGTTTTGAATCCAAAGGGAGAAATTTGGACTATGGTGGCTGGAGGAGGTGTACTTATCATATATGCAGATATAGTATGGTTCTCTTTGTTTTGATATATGCTTTCCATGTAGGGGTGAGTACGGTTCAATCCAATTTGAGGATTTGAAAATCTTCAAAACTGAACTGAAATTTTGGAGAATTTAGAAATGAAGAATTGATACTGTCCTAAATTTTCAATTTGGTTTCTTATAAATTTAGGATGGTTCAATTTGATTTTTCAGTATTTTCAGGACAAACAAGTTCAATTTGGTACCAATTTAGGTATTTAGTTATTTTAATTTATCAAAAATTAAACTTTATATTTTTAATCTTTATGAAACAAATATAATAAAATATATATATATATATATATATATATATATATATATATATATATATAGAGAGAGAGAGAGAGAGAGAGAGAGAGAGAGAGATAGAGATGACGAACTTGGAGATTAGGTTTTAATCTTGAATGTATCTTGGTTTCATTTATTTAAATGGTAAGGTGATTAAACCCAAATAAGATTAGAGAATAGGTTCTTTGTTTAAAAGAAGGAAAGTTGACCATATTCATAGAGTAGTACGACTTTACCGGAGAATGGAATGATTATAAAATAATTAGAAGAGCTATAATAAATAGCTGGAAAGTTTAAGAAAATCTAGTTTTAAGAGAATCAAATAATGTGCAAATTCAAGGTTTGTAAAAAAAATTACAAACATTTTAGTAGAGGAAGGTTGTGCCAATTTCAAAATTTTTACGTAAATGAATTGAATTTGAAATATTCTTTAGAATAATTTGTATAGTTTTATATTGTTAATTATTTATGCAAGGAAATCTTTTTCTAGTTTCGTTTCTAAAAAATCAAACTGAGCATAATTTGAAGCTTTATAAAGGAAGTTATAGTTGTTTGAGTGAGAAGTATTTGTATAGACCAAGCACCAATGACTGTTGAATATCACTAATTTCTACTGAAATAAATTCAATGGCTATTGAAACAAAAAAAAATTACACATTAGTATATTTTAACGGATAAGGCTATTAGTTTTGTCTATTTTTAACTTACCCTAATGTTCATTGAATGTTTCAATATCTATTGAACTTTTATATTGGTAAATTTTGTTAAAATAGATAACAACAATTAGTTTCATCTTTAGAATATTTTCAATTATTTATATAAACTTTAGGCTATAAAAGGACACCTAAGATAACCTTTAGAAGATTATCTAATAGATCATAAATGCTAGAATAAGCTACAACAAGTATTCAAGGCTTTATGTATTCTCTCCTCCTTATTCTATTTATTGGGTTTATTTATTGTAAAAGGATTAGAATATGTTAGAATATAGTGATTTTTTTTAGCATTATTTATAAATCTTATGTAAGAAACACTAATTTAACAAATCTTAATTAAGAAAAGGTTTAACTTATACTTTAGTTTGTTAAGGAAAACTTGAGGTAGTGCATGACTAGTATCTTATTAGGTCAATGTTGAGCTAAAAAAATCACCAACTAGGGTTTTCTCTTAATCTTGATAAAAAGAGAGTGTAATACATTTATTTTTAACTCGACAAAAGATAAAGCATATTTTAGTATATAAAAGGCAATGAAAATGCTCTATTAGATACTTGAGAAAAGGATGTAAATAACGATTATTTGGCAGATGTCTATAAATTATAGTGTCACTCTCATAGTTTTCTTCTTCAATTTTTTTTATGTGATTTGAACTTAATTTCACTTTTATAATATTTGCCATAGTCCTTAACACCCCTTTTATGATTTTATATGGGACAAACAAAAGTCTAACATGAAAGAACAACCTAATTCAAGTAACCCATAATAAATTCATACTCACGCTTATAAATGACAACCTATGCTACTATGGACAAAAATCTCAACAAACATATCAATAAAAGATTTACTAAATATTAAATAAACAAATACGCATACACACATATGCACGAAAATCACTTTCCAAAAAGTAAAATTACATAAATTATAAACAAGCATCGTATTTGTTGTATAAAGCTATCTATTCCATAATTCTTTAATTAAACACAAAATAATTGATATAAAAATTAAAATATACCAAACATCTTGATATGAAAAAGGTTAGTTTGATTCCTTACCCATATGCTTAAGGATAAGTTGGTTGAATTTATCAAAATCAAGTAATGATTTTGATTTTCAAATCCCAACTAGTTCTCTAGAAAACTTGTTTCTAGTAACCTAAATTATAAAGATACAAAATGTGTCAATTCAAACCCTAAATTAGCTAAACCAATTTAAGATTAGAATTAACAATTTTGTGAAGTTATGGAGGCTTCACTTAATAATCTCACTAAGTTCTTTCAAGAACTTAAAAAGAGAGACACTGTCATAAGCAAAATTGCTAAGAAAAATATTATTCAATAATTGCCTATGTTGGCCAAATATCGGGCTATTTATAGTCTTACAATATTTAATGAAAAAACTCTAAAAAAAACCTATGGAAAATTGAACCACAATTAAGGTTGGCCACCTAATGATAATCTTAATACAATAAGGAAAAGATAAAAGGTGTTTTCTTATTGGCTTTCCTAGGGCTAAATAGCTTAATTTAAGTTGCATACAAGAATAAACTAACTAACAAAAGATCCTATGAATATTAGCCAAGGTATTTGGCCAACAAAGAAAGAATCATAAGAAGAATAGGAAGGCAATGTCAACTAAACAAATCTTTCATAGATCTTGTACTTATAGGCTTGTGGGCTTTATCTTCTTTATTGTTGTCCCTAGGCACCAAGAAGGGGGGTTGAATTGGTGTATAAAAATTTAAAATAAAGATGAAGAGAAGAAGAAAGAATAGTAAGGACACAAAGATTTTATAGTGGTTCGGGCAAAACAATCCCTACGTCCACTCCC